>NTHP01000039.1:1671100-1874755 GCA_003416845.1 Oplegnathus fasciatus
AAAAGCTCTGATAAACTTTATGTACACTACCCGCTCAGCACCAAACAGCAGACAGACACAGTTAGTGACTAGCTGGTGAACATAGTGGAGCATTTAGAGCCAGATATTTCACTCAGGAGTTGGTTGAGACCAAAAACAGTGCTAAAGGGGAGGTGAATATTAGACTTAAATTAATCAGGTGGACAGAAACATCACTCCAAAGGAATGATAATGTTGCTCCGTATCTGATGGTTCGCCATATCAATTTAAAAGGTAATAATGTAATAGTATGTAGCATAATAGTGTTGTGTTTACAGCTGCTTTCTGCCGCCCCCAAGTTGCCAAAAAATCGGTTATGCAGGTTTAAGGTTTGGCTTGGAAACACATTCATGTAATTGTAAAGATAAACTTGGAATTACTAAGGATTTCAAAATTATTGGTTTCAGCTCAGATGTCATGATTTGACTGATGTGCATTTTCCAAATACTGGCGATGAGATTTGAGTGGGTAGAAATAACAAATGATAAATAATTAATACATCAATCCATTTTACCAGAGCATGGATGTCTCCTCTCTACTAGTTGCAGTTTGGAGCATATGGTTTCAGGAAGAGGTACTCGACTGTAGCCCTTTCATTGCCCTGCAGTTTCCATGGAGAGAGGTGATCTAGTACGCTACATTAGCTTATCGCACAAGCCAGCTGGGGCAACACTGTGTGCTACACAGACACACACAGACTCCCACTGCACAGTATCTCTGTTTGACAGACCTACAAAATCCATGCTTTATTTTTAGTACAATGCCTTATCTGACTTTTCTTATATTCTTCACACATTGGCGCAACTGGGCTGTGGAGGTCTTCTTGACATTTAAAAAGGTGAGAGGTCAATCGCGAGGGGACAGAGACACGACTACTTTGCTGCAGACCTTCATTCATTATTTAGATGGGCCTGTCAGCGAGAGAACATCACTCAAGGAGATGTAGAGTGGCGTGGGGCCGCGTGGTCACCCGCAGAGTAAAACAGAAGTTTCCAGAGAGTTAAGACATTAGAACCCAAAGCCATTGCGTGCTAAAACTACTTCTTAAGCTACAGTTGCACCACACCAAGGTTTTCATCGCTCATTTGGCAGGCTGAGACTGAAAAGGTCAGATTCCAGCCACCCGAACAGGAATGACAGGCATGACTGAATAATGCAATGAAATTCTGTAGTCAGTCCAATACATTTTCTGACAGCAGATATATTTTCTGTGGAGCCTGTAATCCATCTCTCGGCTTTCACAGATTCCACCTTTACATGACACCGCTCTCTGATGTTGCTCTTTTGGATTCCTACCCAAACTCAAGAGCTACGCGTGCTTTACCCTACTTGTCATCAATTGGTGACAGCAGAACAAACAGACGGCTCGTGCATTTTTAACCAGCCACCTTCGTCAGTTGCACCTTATCCAGGGTCTCCTCGCTGTTAAGCAAATAGTAAAGAAGCACGATGCGATGACACTGTAACCGAGGAAGCTTAGAACTTTGTTTGGCTACAGTGCCCAGAGCTCAAGTGATTTTGCTAGATGCGATACTTACATCCACTCCTCAACCGTGATATCCTCCGGTCTTTTGAGGTTGAACGAGAAAGCTCAGTTGTATTTAGAGGTAGCTGGGTCTGGGAGTCTGGGAGAAAAGATTGCAGTGCTATAATTTGTAGTGCAAGTTATGCTGAAGCAATTTCCTTTCGAGGACAGCGCTGCTCTCTCGCAAAGAATTACTCCAAAAAGTTTTTTCTGAATGACTGAGCACGGTTTATTCTCAGGAAAAGAAAATACAGCAAAATAAACTGTGCTTAAAATTCCACTGTAATGGTTTAACAGTGAGCAGAGTGCATCTTTTGAATAATGGTTGTCTCCTGTTGGCTTCCTATTTGAGATGGGACTGGTCACATGATACACAAGGGTAGATGAGGTTCAGCAAACATATTCAAATCAGCCTGTTTCTTCTTTCTAGCTCCCTTAGCTTATTGTTGTGTGTCTCTGTTCTTGCAGAGAGATGCTCTGTCAAAAGAAAGTGGGAAAGAAAATGTTCTGGGGTTTAAATGATGGCGGTATCCGAGCTGTGTGGATGTTTTTACAACAAAACAGACTGTACCAGAAGTGTTTCTACAAATACAAACCAAGCACCGTAAGATGGCATGTAGAGATTCAAACACCAGCAAGTTCACAGCGGCTGCCAGACTGAGGAACAGTAATTACCAGAACTTGATACAGAACCCAACACCTGAAAGCTCCATGGACGAACAGTCAACAACAGGGTTCAATTAACACAAGATCACCTCCAGTCTCTCACTGTTGGGCATCACGTCTGCCACGGTAGACAGACTGAATTAAACAAAGCATCGGGTTACAGCTGTGGCGAGCATATCGCCTTGCATCGTTTTGATAGATGCTGGTTACACGTTTAGGTAGTATACAAAGCAGACTTTTTAATTTCCAATAGGTTTATCTATCTTAAATCTAGTCTCTAAATGAGCTGGTATACATGGAAAGAGTAAAGCAGAGGCTGCACACGTTATGTGACTGAGGGAAAATGTCAGCAGGAATAGAGGCAGATGGGTGAGAGAGATACCCATTGTCCTCCAGCCACGTCTCACTCAATAGCCTCGGCTCTTTAGCAAATAGAAAATCAAACACAGGAGCTATGTTTAAATCCCGCCATCTGCAGTTCTCATTTTACAGCTCACATTCAGAGTGAGATGCTTGCATTCACGTATAGAGAAGAAAGCTTTAAGCTTCCAGTTGTGGTGCACATTTCAAAATATACCTCACAAATGAGTGTGGGGAGGTTGAGTTCATCAAGCCCCCCACGCATGCAGAGCCTGTGATGCTTTGGTTTCTGAGGAAAGTCCCGCTGTGGTTTATAGAGATAATGCAGCTCTTGAGGTCGGATTGGTTTGAGTGGGAGTGAGGTGAGAGGTTTTCCCGGGGTCCCCACCTCTAATGATTGTCGCAGATTAAGCCAGCACAGGGGGGGAGATAAGATCTTGCCTTCGCTTTGATGCGATCTTCTCACCTCTCTGCTCACCTGTGTGATCCCAAAAAGAGCAGCTGCAGCATTAGGGATCGGTCTGTGTGTTACCAGAACCGGGGCAGTGTGGCCGTCTACTGAGAGAGAAACGGTCATGGGGAGTTCAGTTCGATTTCTGGATCGATGTGTCCGCCTACTCTCTTTCATTCTTATGGAACAGAATGACTCGTTCAAACCAAGGCAATCTATAATGACAGAGAGCATGAAAAACCTGAAGACAGAGTCTGTCTCTCTTTACTATTTAATGAATTTTGTATGAAAAACAAGAATCCCACCATGAATTTACAGTACAGAGTAAACTGTGGTCTTTTCAACAACTACTATCCCTAGAGAGGTTGTGGTGTTTTTTGTTATGGTGTTTGCAGAAGGAGATGTAGAAGGACAATGCAGAAGAGGTATGGTTATTAATATTATACAGGGTGTTGCTCATTCTAATGAGGCACAGCCTGCGAGGAGTGATGAAGCCACCTCAGTGTGACATCTAGCACAGCCCCACCAGATTTTCTACCTTAGCACAGTAATGGTACTCCTCTCCCAAGGGGCTTCTATAAATAAATACACTGTCACACACACACACGTATACACACACAAACACACACATGCGCCCACTAACTTGCACATTTTCCCATCCTTTCTCTGGCTTTCTCTCAAACACGTTTTCTTTTTAGCCTGTTATTTTCCCACTCATTCTCCCCATGAAACAAACACACACATATATCCTTAAATAGACACATTGATGTTGTAATTTAGTTGATTGTTTGTGACGGGCTGGAACCTTTTCATTGGAATACATCAAAACTGTTTGGCAGTCATCTAATTTCTCACCAGCAGCACTGTCAGATTCACGAGAATGTTTCTTTTCTAAATCATCAGTGGCTACAGCAGCGGTGTTCTTTTATACAGAGGGACACAGAAAGAGGGAGTAAGTGAGAAAGATTGTGATAGCTGTGATAGCTGAGTGTCTGTGCTGATGGAGAGTGGTCAGAGGGATGTGGTTTTACAGTGCACTCAGTGCTCCTCAATGTAGCTGGAAGTGCTGTCTCATAATTTAATATTCACATGTAAAGGCCAGCACAGAAATGCAATTAAGTCTATCTCTTTTGCTTTTCATTGAAATTCTCAGACTTCTTCTCATCGAGTTAGACAAGAAGATTGATACCACTCTCACGTCTGTACGCTAAATATATAGCTAAAGGCAGATCGTTAGCTTAGCTTAGCATAAGGACTGGAAACAAGGGAAAAGCTAGCCTGGCTCTGTACGAAGGTGACAAGCACTTCTAAAAGCTCACTATTTTACACGTTGTATCTTGTTTGTTTAATGCATACAAAAAACAAAGTGTAAAAAAGAAAATTCACTGCAATTTTCTCTCCGCTGGTTAACTGGCAACTTTACACTAACTCCAGGAAGTCACTGCTCCCGGCCAAGAAATAGTCCGGCACATAACCTTTTGTAAAACTACAACGAGTACTGATTACACAAGTGTGTGTGAGCTTTAGAGGTGCTGATAGGTGTATTTTGTTACCTTTGCTAGCTGTTTCCCCCTGTTTTCAGTGTTAATGATATGCTAAGCTCACCGGGTGCTAGCGCTAGCTTCATATTGAACGGACAGGTTGTGAGTGGTACTGATCTTCTCATCTAACTCTCTACAAGAAAGCAAATAACCGCATTTCCCAAACTATTTCTTTCAATAAGGGTTGGCCAATGGAGTCCTGTGTGCACTTTATCCAAAAGTACAGGTGCTTGTGTGTACCTAATTGTACCTAATGGCTGCTGTAATTGGTACCTAATGGGTGTTTCATTTGCACTTGATGGCACAGAACAAATAGACCTCTGAAGAATCTCAGAACCCCAGAAACGATTTTGCACAGAAAACCCACTGAAGTACCAAAGAGTAGACGGTAAGAGGAGGTTATACACCAACAGAGACAGTCTACAAACTTCACTGGAGTTCACATTGGGTGTTGGACGAGAATAAAATGGATAATAGGCTCTTCATGTGCAAAAATATTCATCATAAATCATAAATTCCCTATATGGCTTCAGATCCCATACCTTAAATAGAAATACACAGACAGATTACAACACCTGTCTGCATGATACACTGCGCTGTATGAGTGTTTGTGCGCACTGTATTTACAGTACCACACACTGTATGTGGGTGTGTGTATTTATCATGCTTGTCTGAGTGAGTGCAAGTGAGAGAGACATGATGTGGGAAAGAAAAGCTTTTCTAGGTCAACACAGCAAAGAATTGCAGCTGATTTTGCTTCTATTTAAAACTGAATATAAGGACATAATTTCTGTCTCTTTCAAAATGTTTCTGTTGTAGAGGTGTTAGTAGAGCAAGCCTGGGTTCTTCTGCCAATCAACTATGTATTTAATTTGTCAGGTTGCAAAGTTTGCTGTAAGTTGTCATCCAAGGATGCAAATGAGACAGCAGATGCACTGCCAGGCCTGTCAGTCACTCGTACACTGATGTAGAGACATTTAAGTGAGAAGAGCAAAAGTCAGTTTAAAATATGTACAATCCAGTGTGAACATATGGTGATGTGAGAGAGGATCAAAGGCCACATCCTTGCAGTATTTGTATGCTAATATTGATGGTAATTATGTGAGACTCCTGTGGTGTGCTGACAGAGGAGGACCTAATGTTCATTGCTTGTAAGTACATTCAGGAGTAGGGCTCTGGTTAGCAGAGTACTGTACACAGGCCATATGAGACTCAGGATATCAGCTGCTTGCCAGGATGACACCACAGAGGAAGTCCCTTAGGAGCAGCTGAAAGCAGTACACCTCCTCAGGTAGCTCACCTGAGACCTCGTGGCCACTCAGCACATCGAATGACTGACATATGCAGGTGTTTCTCATTAAAAGGATCCCGGAAAGGTCCTACGCGTTTGTCTGAATTTAGATGCTGCCCTTAGCTTACCGCACTGCGTTACACTAAGAACTAGTGTAGCTGATAGTCTGGCAGTGCAGAGTGGGTGGACTGTGTGAGTTTCAATCACTATCCCACTAATCTCCAGGCAGCAGTCCCAGGAGTGCCTGTTCTCCCCAGTCTACTGCCAGAGCCTCAGCCTACTCGCTGCTCTCATTTCTCTCGCTCCTTCCTCCGCCTACCAGACACGAGCACATCACCTTACCTTAACTCCGTCTGGTGTGGGATATAGGCCATGGAGATGTATAGGCATGTTGGTCTCAAGTGGGCCAGGAAGAAGAGAAGAGGGGTGGATGTGGGTCACAGGTTGAAGATCAGGAAATTATAGAAGGTGAGTGGGCATAGAGACCTGAGGTGCAGAAGGCTTTCTCTCCTGTCCACTTTAAGTTAGTTTATATGGTAATGAACACTACCTGCAAGGGGCACAGTCACATTATATGCATCTGAAGTCGCCGGTTTAAGCTCCTAATTGTTGGAAATTCGTTGTCTGACCGCCTCATCCTGTGTGTGACGTCGATCTCTCAAACCACCTGAGGCAGCTCCATCTCCCATGAGAGCAGAAGATGAGAGTCGATGGGTCCTGTGTAAACTGAGCAGCGTGATGTAAATTGAAAGGGTTAGTGATCTGCGGGAAACTTGACTCCCTTGTCGTTACATTAACACATTTGTGGTTCCAGATGCAGCTCTCGGAGGACAGAAACACAGACTCAACTGGGACACTTCAGGAAGTCTCACAGTGTGAAGCTGAGGAGAGGGAGACAAAGAAATGTTACATTCACTGGCTGATGGATGGATGAATTGATCGATTAATCGATCATTTGCTAAGCTCTGCTCTCTTACTTACATTTACACCCGTCAATGATGAAATTCTTAGAGACAGACAAAAGAGGTCTTCTCATTTCTAGCCAGCGACCGTTGATTTTGTCAACTGTCCATGTGTTAAATATGCAATTAACGGCTAGCTACATGATATCATGCCAAAAGACTGAAGCTAAGCTAACAGGTCCCAGGCAAAAAGTCAGCAGTGAATAAGACATGAGGAAGAAGCATTGTTCTTATATTGCAGTGTAGCTCGTTAACGTAAGTGCTGGTATTAGTATGATAAGATCAGACAGTTATTTCATCCAAACGTAGCGCTGTTTGGCTGCTTAGCATACATGCTCGGTCGTATTTTCATACAGTATGTTCACTTTTAACGTTACGAGACTTTATAAGACTTTCATGACTAACTGATGAGACAAAGTAACGCTATCTCGGGTAACGCTGCTGGGACCTCTGGAGTGCCGACTTTCCCAAATCAGATAAAGAGCAGGAGAGATCCGGTAGTGTTAGCCTAAACTCTGATATAGTGGCATCCAGGATTCTACACGGTGGATGGGCGAGTCATGAACAGTAACCTTTAACCCCACAAAATAATGTTCTTTGTTAATAATGTGCTTCTTTGCCAACACTCAGTTACTAAACATAGTCTGAGCTAGTTAGCCAGACATGCTAATGATTGCCACTTACGTTAGAGCAGATAAGCACACTGTTACTGTTACCTTACACTTACACTTTTGTGTTTTTGGTTTTGGACTGGCTAAAAAAAGACACCAGCCTCCAAACTGTTTAAATGCAGAGTATTACTGCAGCCCTGTGCACAGCGCTTCAGCATGTGGAGATATCCAAAGCTTGACTGGCTTGCCACTTACCTACTGCCATGAAAATAACTCAAATAACTATAATAGATGCTACCTTGTGTTATATGTTATGTAACTTATAATAATATTGACAGATATCATCCTCCTCCGTCTTTTCCATCTAAGACAAAGTGTTGATGAAGACAGCGTGTCCAAGTCATTTTTTATCTTATTATGCCTTTATGTAATACAGTTTCCTCTTGTGGTTGGCACAGTGTGTTTGTAGCAGGACAGAGTTTTGAGAAAATGAGATGAGAGGGCTGCTCATTAGAGCCTCCTCATCAACCCTCTGCCCAGATCAAAATCAGTATTAAACGGAAATCCCAGGGGCTATCCCATGGAAACCTTGGCTCTGTGGATAATGCCAACAACAGCGTTGCCAAATCTCTAAGGATTTGCTTTCTAATCTTAGTGTGATCTCTCACTCTCAGGGTCTAATGCCAAGGAGGGATTACAGAAATACTTGCAATTCTTGTTGTGGAACATACTCACTGAAAACAAAGAGGATTCTGAAAGAGAAAGAGATTTGGTAAAAAATATTGCATTGGTAACAGATTTGTAAATTCAATTTGTCTTCTGCATAAATATATTACAGGGGACAGAATAGTTTCCAAATGGAAGAAAGAATAATTTTATCTGATTGGGATCATCCAAGAGTTTACAAGGAAAGAATCAAGAATATCCACTGGATAAAGGTGTATTAATCGAGGCGTATCGTTCAAAGTCAATATAGTTCAATCCAACCATTAGAATAAATATTAAAGGAGCAGTGTGTAGGATTTAGGGGGATCCATTGGCAGAAATGGAATATAATATTCAGAATTATGTTTTCATTTGTGTGTAATCACCTGAAACTGAGAATCATTGTGTTTTCGTTAGCCTAGAATGAGCCTTTCATATCTACATAGGAAGTGGGTCCTCTTCCACTGAGCCCGCCATGCTTCTACAGTAGCCCAGAACAGACAAACTGGCTCTAGAGAGGGCCTTTCGCGTTTTTACGTTGAAGTGGCTGCAACCGTAGGTTCTCCTACACGTTTAGAGAGGGAGGGTTGTTCAGTTGGTTGCAATCTGCAACCTCACTGCTAGATGCCACTAAATCCTACACACTGGTCCTTTAATTAATTAGGTTGCTTTAACCCCAACAGGGACACTAATTGTTTAAGTTGGGTAATTAAGAGACGATGCAGATGATTTGGTGTAAGTAAGAGGAGACAGTTAAGGTCCTGGATGATTGTAGTGAGGAGAAGGAGCACTGAAGGAGAATGATGAGCATGTAGCATGTACATTATATACATCAGACAGGAAGGTTAAAATTGGTTTGGGAGCGGCCTTAGGAAGGAAAGAAAATAAACATTACTTGAATGATTTAAGAGTAACCACAAAAGAGAGGGACATGAATGAACTGATTTGGGAATAACGACAGGGACTAGAAGGGAAAGATGGCTGCTTAAAAGGCCATAGAGAAATATAATGCAGGCATGTGTCACTGTGATGTGGCTGAATGGTTGGCGGGAGGACATCGTTCAAGAAGAAATCTGAGTTCACTATGAATCAATGTCCCGAGAGGATCTGAAATGTGGATGTGTCACTTTATTGATCCCCGCTGAATTGTCTTTTCAGTTGCACCCCTCAGTGAAATCGAAGAGTGGGGTCACAACAGAACAATACTGCAGCGGCGTTGATGCTTGTCAAAATTCTTGTGACACACGAAAGCAGGGGAAGATGGTCTGTGTAACCGCCAGGACACTGTGCGGCCTCTCTTTAATACATCAACCAATACAGTAGTTGGTGGGGAGGTCACCAGCTGCACTGGCGGCAGAAGAGGCAGATTAGCAGTGGGAAGGATAACAGCTGCAAATTAAAATGGCTCCCCGATTGTTTTCTTTCATAAAGGGCAGCACTGTGACTGCCCATTGGACAGGCAATAAAGTGCTGTTTACTCAACCTAAAGTAAGGTTTGATCCATAATGGGGACTGCGTGTGGCGAGAGACTGGAGGTGAGGTCAGATCCGGTAAACCGAGGATCATCTTAAATGGGTGGTAATGGAGGTAAAATGGATCATTTGCACAAAAAAAAAAGTTGTCTCAAGGAGAGCATGGTGAGGGTCAGGGGGGGCAGGGGGAGAATGGTTAAGTGTGTTTTAATCCGGGGTCAGAATCTCCATGTATGGCAGTGATTGGTTGGGCCGGCGTGCTTGACTGTCGGCAAGTTTACAGCAGGCTGGATGGATATAGGTAGCGTGTGGAGCATCAAGCACCAGTCTGACATGTGTTTAGCCATTTTTTTTCAGAGAGCGTAGCACTCCACTTGAGCCTCATGCTGCCTGGGAAACTAAAGTGGAGAGCACAGAATTACAAGACAAAAGTGTTTTTTTTAATCATGATTTCGTCTGGCACAGTTGGATTGCACCTACTCTCTCTCTGCCCAATGTCTCAGCTCTGAGATCCTGAGGATGGCAGCAGCACTAAACACATCCCTCTATAATTTAGGGCTTTGTTCCACTTGCAAATCATCGTCACTGTCACTCCCACTTTATACAACTGGGATGCTCGGCCATTCCAGACTGGAAATCAGCAGTGTGCTACAGTCGATACTGGCTGTGTGCCAGCCACTAACAATCTGCATTTCTCATTCCAATAGCATTATGATGGCAAAATTCAGTCTGGACACAGGAAGCAAATAATTACACAATTATAGCTACTTACCCTTATATAAAACATATTTGATAACTTCACATTGGCTGTATGATTTTTGCAGCCAGTCACCTCACTAAACCAGAGGGGATTGGATCATTATTGTGTGAAACACATTCAGCAATTTGTTTGTGCTTTAAGGAATGTACACACAGTCTGATGCAACGCCAGCATTGTATTTGAAGTGGTATATTAGTGCTATATTTATTTAAAAGCAAAGGTACCATCCTGGAAGCTTGACTCTCCACGAGGCTCTTTTCGAGGTTCATTCAATTTTCTTTTCCACAGAGATTCTTGTTTTTCCTTCCTGTGATTAAGGGTCTGAGCTTGATGTGAGTGTTTTTAACCTTTATCGCTTACATAACACAGGCACTGTGAAGCCGTTTGACACTGTTAACTATTATTCAGGACTGTACAAATAAATGTTGAGTGCTTGACCTTGTGTAGTAGCAGTAGTATGAATTGTAGCGAACACTGAAGAGTTGTAGTGGGATTGTTCTTGCTGACGCAAAGAAAAACACAATTCTCCCGAGGCACCTATGTTGATGAATACACATTTCTGTGTGTATGTGTGTGTGTGTGTGTGTGTATGTGTGTGTGTGTGTGTGTGTGTGTGTGTGTGTGTGTGTGTGGTTTAGGGCTGCAACTAACAGTTGTTTTCATTATTGATTAATATGCAGATTATTTTTTTAATTAACCAATTAATTGTTTAATATATAAAATGTATAATATAATAATAATAATGTAATAATATAAAGAAATGCCCTTTACAAATTCATCCTAAAGCTCAAGGTGACACCTTCAACTGTTTTGTTTTGTCTGATCAACAATCCAGAACCCCAAACATGTAATTCACACTCGCATAAGAGGAAGAAAAGTAGCAAATCCTCACATTTGAGAGGCTGGAACTGGGTAATGTTTGTTGTTGTTGTTGAAACGATGAATCGATTCTTTTTCTGTCGATCTACTAATCGATTAATCAACTGAGCATTTAAGTTCTAGTGTGAATAGTTTTCTTAGAATTTGCAGAGTGGCAGGAGCTTGAACTTTCTCCTTACCAACTGCAAAGCATGACTGTAAATTGTCAGAAATCAAATCCAAAAGAAGTTTTTGTCGATGTTAATGTGGGAGAGACTGAATGTGTCAGATAAACTTTGTACTGTACTGGCTTACTGAAGCTTTACTGAGCTCACCTCTCAGAGTTACAAACACTGATGGTAATCAACTGTATATTTGTGGTTCAGTACGATAACTTGTCCCCTGGCCTCTTGTTTTCTGTCCTGTTTTTGTGAATGCCTTGCTGCATCTGTTATGCAAATGCTAAAAAGCCTCATGTCACCATGGAAACTATCAGCTGAGCTGTACGCCAAGGTACCGCAGTCTCCCCGTGAAGAGATCTACGCACACTCTGTGCTGCTGCCTGCCAGTTCATGTGCGTTTGTGCACTTGCGTGTGCACTTAAGCGTAAATGCGTATGTGTGAGAAAGAGAGGAGGAAGAAGATAGAGAGGGGTAAGCCTGGGTTTTCTGTCCTCCTCCATCAGTACACCACGACAATTAATCCCTCTGCCCGGCCTTTGATCATCAGTGTGCAAATCCTGGTTCAGTCGTTCACACAGATCGCATGCAGCTGCCCGTCATTGTTTGCATTTGCCATATGTTGTGACAGACAGCGGGGCACGCTTTTCTGTCTCATTACGATCTCTGTCCACTCTTATTACAGCACGACTGAAAGGCCTCGTGGCCCTGACACACGCCGAACATCTTCCATTCTCACATTTCACTGTAAACACAAACACACAATGCGATGTATAGTTTACTGTAAGTATAGTATGTTCCCACTCTGTGTTCTTTTTAGCCTGCATTGAAAGGCTCCATCTCAAAGTCAGTTGTAATGAATGTTTTATTTTTGTATCTCAGGCCTCTAAGCTCAGAGGGACTGTTCATCTTTTAAAGGTTAGATCCCTCTAAACTGTTGTTGTTGTAAATGTCAGACTCTCAGTTTCTTTCCTTCTTACTTGGTACAGTTGCAGGACAGAAAACTAATTGTCTTTTCCGGCTCTATTTCAGGCGTTGATCATTATTATACAACTTCATTTTAACATTTCATTGAGGTGTTTAAGAAAATAGGTCACTTCACTTCTTTTCTGCCTGTTGCCTTAGGGCCTTTTAGTTCCTGTACGTCTCAGCTGCATACATTATACACTATACACTGCACTTCAAGCACCTTTTTTCTCTTGGTCTCTTTCTACATTATGTATCTTTGACCTCGCTTTGCTACTGAGGATGAGTGGGTGGTTCAGAGTGCCGTGGTCTCCAGAGCACAGAGCAGCTGGACGGGAAAGAAGAAATTTAGCGGTTTGACACTGATGTAGGAGACATACTGTATGGACAGATAGACACACACACAGAGACACACACAGAGCTGTGGTTGTCAGTGGTCAGTCAAGAACTTCCTTGGTCTGCCCTTCCACTCCTGCTGAATCATTTAAGAGGGGACTCTGGTACACAGCAGGTGTTTCACTTCTACAGAATGAAAAATAGATGGTTTTATGTTACACTTAGCATCTGTGTTAAGTGGAAGAGGAATATTTTTAGATTTGATTTTCTAACTTGAGCGTTCGACATGGTGTGATGTGTATCGATGGATATTTTCATCCCATTTATCCGTTTTGGACAATTTCATTTCACAAAAAAAACAGATCTTGAAGGACAGAATCAAATGTTGGGATCTGCCATGCTGTTACACCGAGTTTGTATATTTAGTGCTGTGTCAGCTGGATGCTTAATTCTCCACGGGAGATGCTGAGGCACAAGTGCTTTTAAAACCAGACTGTGGGCCATTTCTGTCCCTGTGCATTCTGTTTTCTCATCACAGATTTTTATACGAAGCTGACGGTGTTGAATGGAGCCACAGTGCATGTGCCATCTTGTTATCATCCATCGCTTAAACAGAAATATCTTCCTATTCTGACAGAGAGTTATGACCGACGCACGCACTAAGCGAGACGTAAAGTAACGGTGATCGAGAAGGTAATGGTACAGTAGTAGATTCTGCCAGGCATCCGGTGGTGCAGCATTTTCTATAATTGCAACCTGGTGAATGTGTTGTCACGGCTACACTAACTGGTGGGCCTGGCACACTGGGACCAGTTAAGATAATTTTAGTTTTGATGCATTAGCTATTTCACAGGTACATACAGAGAGGTGAGATGTGACAGACCGGAGCTGCTGCAATGATTTGAATTGTCAGAAAAGCTCCAGAAATACCTTGAATGCTGCTGCAGGAGTGTGGATCAACACAACTCTCGTCGACGGATGGAAGTTCAGCTCTCAAATGACAATTCATCAAAGGACAGGTGACACTTAAGTCAAGCATCATGTTGAAGGAAAAGGTTGACATTTTGGGAACTCTGTTTTCTTGCTGAGAGTTAAATGAAAGACACCACTCTTGTTTCTGTTTGTTTAATATGAAGCTACAGCCACAGCAGCCGGTTCGCTTAGCATAAAGAGTGGAAACAGCTAGCCTAGCTCTGTCTAAAGGTCACAAAATCAACCTACCAGCACCTCTAAAGCTCACTGATTAACATGTTATATCTCCTTTGTTTTATCCTCCATGAAACTGCCATTTTAACTTTTAGTTTTAAAACAAAACAAGATATAGCATGTTCATTTGTTGGATTTGTTGCCCTTGGACAGAGCCAGGCTAGCTGTTTCTCCTTATTTCCAGTCTTTATGCTATGCTAAGCTAACTGTATCGTAGCTGTAGCTTCATATTTGCGATACAGACATCAAAGTGGGATCAATATTCTCATCTAAGTCTTGGCAAAAAAAAAAGAAGTTAATTAGCATATTTCCTCAACTGTTAATCCCTTTAAAAAAAAGTACAAATCAGGGTTTGCGCACTTGAATCAATCAGAATGTTCTTTCAATTCAGTTCGGTGTCTAAGCTTAGTACAGCGAATAAAATGCACAGATGTTTTAGCTGAGCCTTTTGTCCTTTTTGGATGGCAGAAAGTTAAAAAAAACAAAACATTGCACTCAACCAAAGACAAAAAAAGGAAGAGTCGTGTGCGTGCACACCCATTCTCTCTTTTCTTGTCTTTGTTTGATCTCAGTTTTGTGTATTCTTACCTTTGGACAGAGCCAGTTTCAAGTCTTATGCGAAGCTGTGCTAAACTAAGCTAAGCTGCTGTAATTTCATATTTAAAGGATAGACATGAGAGCGCTGTATTGATCTTCTCATCTCACTCTTGGCAAGAGAGCGAACAAGCGCATTTCCCTAAATGTCAAACTGTCCCTGTAAAATATCGTACAGTACCTTTTTTATGTGATTACATCTGAGCATCAGACTTATCTGTCTTGAATTTCATCGAATGTCTCGCACTGAAACTGTAGTAGAAGTGATATGGCATCATACAGGATTATGGGTAGCGACCAGGCCTCTCCGGTTTCAGGTGGTGTTTACAGTAAGCAGCCCGGGTAACTCTCTCCACTCAGTGCTGACACCCAATCGTGTCACAGGAACCCACTGACATCTGCTCTTTATGGTAAACACCGAACAGGGCCGCTGCGCCAGAGAGCCAGGTCACCGGAGATGTGAAAATTAGTGAATGTTACTTAGCTGTCAGCAGACACCAGATCAGTAAAGGCATCTTATCGGGCCTCTGTGTCCGCTGCTTGGCACGGGCTCGTATCAGGCTTCAAGTCTGAGATCCCACCATGTGAAGAGGCTTTGTAGCCATGGAGATGCCGGGCGAGTAAATAGCAGAGCTTGATGACAGAAGAGAGATATTCATCAGAATGGAGTGACTATGTCTGGTCTAATGTTACTGGACTTACAAAGCTTTCACTAGAAGCGACTCAATCATTTGCTTTCATTCATTCTTTCTCAGAAATCACTTTCTCCGACAGAGGTCATGAACTTCCTGCTCTGATGTAATCTCCTGACCGCTGTTTGCATCCTGGTCATAATCTGCATTAAAGCTAGTAGTGTCTCATGGTTACAGCCTCTCTTTAGGCTGGCCGTCTGTCTCCTGATGTTGATTACTTGCTCTAATTGCAATTAAACCTGTCTTGACTTGACTGACTGACATTTTAATTACGCCACCAAAACCTGGCAGCCTTCTCTACTGGTACTTATCCTCTTGTGTAACGAACACTCCACCACGCCCATATTAAAAGATGAAAAAGAAACAATGATTTTGTTGTGCACTGTGCTGCCAAATGGTCCATCTTCACAGAGTTGGTGGTGATTCAGCATGATATATTCTGTTCTTTTTTTCCTCATTCGCCTGCCAACACTGCTACCAGTTTCAGAGTGAGCAAAGACCATAGCAACAAGAGACAGCTGGAGCTCCAGCCTGCAAAAAACAAGTATCAAGAACAAAGCCAGATTCTGAGTACTTGTCATTTTCAGCTGGGTGTGATGTGTCTTCGCTGAGTGGAGATGTGATTGTGCTGTGAGCCATGAGTCTTGCCGGTGTGCTACATTTCAGGCCCACACAAAAACGCCCACTGTATATCAGGATTGTACATCTCAGGATCACAGAAACCATACTTATTCCATTAGCGATGCTCAGCCATGCTGCCTGGAGGAGAACCTCCCCATCCCACTGAGGGGTCCCACAGCAGGATTATACAGACAGACAGGCACATGCTGTGAGGAAGACCTGCATGTCTCTCAGACTCAGCAGAGGGGGACAGCACACAGTTCATTAAAGGTTCAGCTCATTTCACCTCGTCTGAAACATTTCTGATAGGATGCAAACAAATCTGCTCTTTTGTGTAAGAAAATTAGTGTATGTAAGTATACAGTACGTTACGTTAGTACATACGTACCCATTCACTTCTCTCACTTATCCCTGATGAAACTGACATATATTGAAAAATGTAACGTCATTTATTAAAAGTATATATTAAACTATAAAGAATGAAAGGATTCTTACAATTTTCTGACCTTCATGTCCACAGCAAAAATCATAAATTGCTAAAAAAATAAATAAATAAATAAAAACATGTACTGCTGTATTAAGCAAATAAATATGATCTTATAACACCTAATTCTGCCCCCACATTAGGAGAGGCACGCTGTCTGAACAGCACATGGTGCTGAAACAAAGTCTGATGAAGTTATAAGATGAACAACACAAGTAAATAATATAATTTGGCCCATTTGACCAAAACAGATGTGTCTCAACAACAGTACTCTCATCAACCATACATCAAGCAGGCCTCTTTTTGCCAAGTAAGTATTAATATAAGTTGCTGTAACTCTGTTTGCCCTCACTTATTAACGTGCATTATGACACTTCCTGTCATATACAGACCTAAAATGTTTTATAAATCAATTTAATTCTTAAATGAATTAAGATATATAAAAAAACAAAACATACTGACAACACACAGGCCTGTGTTTCCACTTGTAAAACAAAACCTAGTAAAACCTAATTGCTGACCCCCGATGTGTTGTATGATACTGGAGAAATCAGAATAAATACTGAATGAATAATCTTTCCTGCCTTCTTTAAGTTAGCAAACTTTAACTATTCAAATTGAACATCCATTCCCATTTTCTATTATCTATACACAAGAATATTTCAGATTTTGTTGAGCCATTTCATGGAAAATTGACACTCTTAAATCATCATAATATGTAAAATACAACAGAAAATGGGATCCCCTTTCCACTTCTCCCAAATCACACACTTCACAAGTACCACTTTTCATAAAATAAAATAAGTATAGATTACTTATTTTATCAGACATACATCCTGTATGTATGATATACTGTATGTATATAGAGAAAATAAAGAGTAATACTATAATATACATGTTATAATATACAGGAAAGTGGTTTTCTACGTATTTCACAGTATTGGATCTGCATATATGGAACCATATTTCCACTGCCAAAGGGCTCTAACACCCATATTACAGATAATAACTTTTTAACACCTGGAGAAAAAAAAGGTGACAGCAGCAGGATGCGGTGTGATTTCTGGGGATCAGGGAACAATTTATAGTTTGAAATCAGTAGTCTTACATCATGAAGGTGATGTGGATGTATAAGCCTCCTTTGCTCTGTCAGTAGAGAAGCTCCTGTCTGCTGTTTTATCACTTAATAATCTTGGATCTTAGTCTTTCATTTCATGCTTAAACTGATTTATATGCCTTGCAAATTACTCAGTTGGAGTAAGGGAGAGATCTGCAGCTGCCCAGTACAGCATGCATGAAAAAGTTTTGCTATTGAATTCTCTAGATGTTTTTTAATAATCTTGGACACACAGGAGGAAATCTGTTCTTTTAATCTTGGCGTGTATTTATCAATGTACACCTGGTAACACAGGTGTTCCAGATGTTTCAGAGACAAGGTTTTCTGTCCCAGGCGAAAGGCTGGTGGCAAGAGCACAGATGTTTTATCAGAGGGGACTGACACTCAGGGCAACAGCACTGGATTGTACATGAGCCACATGGGAGCAATCTCTCATCTCACTTTCTCACTCTCTAATTTTGTCTTCAGTTTTCACAGTGTCACCTCTGTTCCTTTTCTCATCCTCTCACCTTTTCCCTGTCATTCATGCCAGAAAAAAGGCATCCATGTCCTCCAAAAAATACAGTGGACAACTGCCAGCACCCAATGATGAGCTTGAGAGCAGTGGAAAGTCATGAGAAGCTAGTTCTGCACATACCAATGTACATTTATGTTACTATTTGTGTTGTAAATTTAATTTGATTACATTTACTCCCTAAATCTGAACACAAATGTTAAAATCATTCTTTCCAAATGACAAACTTACAAAAATCATACATCAGTGCACTCACGATGCCCTGCGTCTGTGCGCCTCATCATTTTAGCACCACCTTCACACTTCTGAAAGGACACATCCTGTGCGTAGCCGAAAGCGCAGTAATCCATCTCCCTGTCTCCTCCTTAGCACACACGGCAGAGGATGGGCACAGGCTCCCTGCTATAGGCTTAAAGGTGGGACAGAAAAGGTTGCCAGGCAAGGTGAAACGAGGCAGATGAGGCGGAGGGCACATCTGTGCGGGACACAGGAGGTCTTGTCATTTTGGGAGATGTTTAATGTCATTCCTGATCTGGTTTAGAAGCAGATGGGAAAGTTAGACTGGGGGCACTTATGTAATTAGAAACTGTTCATTGCTTTTTAACCACATTGTGGTTATGGTTGTGAAGTACTACTGTAATAATTAAAAGATTTGTTATCATCACTCCTATTTTTGTTTGATCTCAGTTTGGTCTTTTTAAGCTGTTTAATTTTGGGCTTGACATCTGTGAACAATGTGTATTAGAAAAACATTAAATAATACAATGCTTAACTAAACCAAAGCTGAATTAAACTAAAATAAACACTTGTTATTTGTATTTTGCAGTATTTAAGAAAAAATGTACAGTGTGTAAAAGAAGCATCAGTGAGTGGCGGCTGACCTCTGGATGATCTCTGCCTGGTGCCTCCTCAGAGCTTATGTCCCTCTGCTCGCTCCCTAAAAACCCTGCAGGAAATAGTCGTTTCTCCTGCCATTCTCTTGACTCAACTCTGTTCAGTCTCTTATGCCGTCTACATTTCTAGTATTAACAGTAAAGGCTGTTGCTTGTTGTTTTCAGGAGGTTGAAATCCCCCAACAAGCAGCAGCCTGCAGGTCAGTCATTACACTACAACTCATGCTGTGCAGCCAAACATTGTTCAAAACCAAAGAACTTAACTTTAAATTCTGGTGGACATTCAAAACTTTCCAAACATACTAAATATGTCAGGCTGAACTTTGGGGAAATGTGTTTAAAGTGATGCACAAGACATTTAGAATATTTCCGTTTGATGGAATTGTGCAGCCATAAAAAAACATGGATTTTGGGTTTCTTCAGCAGAGAATTGGAACAACCCAGAATACATGATACTGTCAGTGTGAATTTTATAGGACAAATCTGTTGACATTCTATATTTTTCTCATTGTGAACAAATCCCATAAAAAGACTAAAACTAACAATGAATTGATCCTGCTAGCCATTATTGTATGTGTAGCTGAAGCCTGATATAGCTGATTTCTTTGTGCCATAGACATCCATTGTTGTCCAAAAACTATTGAAAACATCAATGCGCCACGTTGTTACACTGGGTGACATGTTCCCTCACTGTAGTTTATTTTGAGTTGAACCATCGATACATACGCCGTCCTACTGCTGTAAATACTCACCAGCGCACCAAATCCGCAGCTGAAAATAGTCCTTCACAAATACTATTTACTCCTGTCTGAGTAATGTTTGCTGAAAACTACAGTGCCCAACTGTTTAAGGAAATTACTTAAAAAACTGTATATTCGTGACCCATTTCAAAAGATTTATGTCTTCAGTTGGAACTAATGGAGGCTGAGTACCACAGACAGTTTAGGGAAGTCGGAAAGTATTGAGAGACGTACTAACACACAGCTGGTTTTGGTCTTTTTATGAGATTTGTTGACAGTAACAAAAATATAGAATACTGCCATTCTTTTCCTTTAGCAACCTACGTACGGGGAAACAAAAGGGAGAAACTGTATGTTAAGGGGTTAATTGTCATTAGTTTATATAAGAGGGCAGCACGGTCCCTATGTGGAAATTTCCAAGAAGGTGATTGTAACCCTGGGGAGAAAGTGTTTATAGCTGCAAAGGACTTCTACCATTTTCTCTGGCGAGGAGAGGATTCTCCACTTTGTTTGCTGGCAGCGTAATTCCATCCATCTTTTCCACTGAAGCCTTAACTAAAAACAAAAACACTGACGCTGTATCCCGCAGAGGGAACTACAGCAGAACCACAACAGACTCTGTAGGAGGAAGGTCAGCTGTCGGCGCACAGGGCCAGAAAAACATTTATTGGCAAATCACAGAAGAAGTAGTACAATAAGAGGATTAGAGATGCCACCTTGCACTCAACATGCCCACAGAAAATAAAGTGAGTGAGTCACTATGTGACATAATCCCTCCATTGATTCAGCTCATGTGGTGAAAAAGGTAAATCCAGTTACGATGAGGACGGACTAGAAGTGAATCAACATTTCTCACAGCCTGGCACGAGGGAAAGCCCTAAATACTGATATCTTCTGGCAAATACAATGCCACTTTGTTCATCATGTCATCTGTTCTCATACCTAAATGTCAGTCGTGTGTCTCGTATTTCTGTTTTTATTTATTCCTGACATGCCTCCAGTCTTTATCTGACTCTCCTCTCTTTGTCCTGGCGGCTGTCTCCCCTCTCTCTTATCTCTTCTGCCTGGCCACTCCGTCACAAAATATTTCAATATGTAAATCTCTATGATTCACCAATAATTAGAAATCCTGAGCATCTCTCCCAAAATGTAGCGGCTCAGTTTTGTGATATTGCACTGCATGTCAATATCGGTGTGAATCAGTTAAACTACCTTAACGGCAAAAGATGACACTACTTTGACTGTATTTTGCAAGAACTGTAATTTTATCAAGCAAAACACTAGACACTAATAATATCAGTGTATCCTGATCACTCACTGGAGTTATTTTGAGTTATTGATTTTGAGTTATTTTGAGAGTGATGATGTTGTCCTGACAGCGCTGGAGGCGAAGCAGTAAACAGTATACAGATAGGCCAATGAGTGAGCTAAGTTAGATTGGCTTTGACTAATGGTGCTTTAATGCTAGTGCACACATGTCTGTTGTGAGCTTGAAAGGGTCATGAGTGAGTTTTAAGACAGAACACTGTGTATTTTGACATATTTTGACAAATATGTGATTTTGGCAATGTCAGACAGTCTGTTGGTCCACCACTTTGGTCCAAACTGAAATAACTATTGGATGGACTGCCGTGAAATTTTGTTATATTCATAATCCCCACAGGATGAATCTTACCTACTTTGGTGATCACATTACTTTTCCTCTAGCATCACCAGCAGGTTCACTTTTGTGGCTTTGAGTGAAATGTCTCTACAACTATTGGATGAATTGCCATGAAATTTGGTACAGGCATTCATGTACAGGCATTCACCGAATTGTTATCATTTGAATGATCCCCTGACTTTTCATGTAGCGCCATCATCAGGTCAAAATTTCAGTTCGTCCAGTACTTTGTTTCCTGAATAAATACCTGCGAAACTAAATGACATATCCATCAGCCTCAGCTGTACGCTGTGTTTAGTGCTAATTAGCAAATGTTAGTATGCTAACATGCTAAACAAAGATGGTGAATGTGGTAAACATACTAGCATGCTTCCATTAGTATTTACCTCGAAGCACCACTGTGCCTAAGTTCTACCTCACTAGCGTACCTGTGGACTCCTGTTTGCAACGTACACAGCAAACAGATGGACGGCTGAGAAGTGGAATATGATGCAAGGATGTTTCAAAATGCTTCCAGGAATATCCTGAATGTTTTCTATTGTGAAAAGGTATCACCTCTATAATCCACTGTAAAAAAAATCGCCATGAATCCAAGCTGACTATAGCCTCTGTTCTCCAAGATGGAGCAAGCTTTTTACAGCCACGTTTCAAGCCAACTGTGACAAAGTCTTTTATAATCAAAAGATAGATTTTGCACGAAGTATCATTTTAAAGTAGTTTTGCCCTCATTTGTTGCATTCAGTGTGAGGGAAATGAGTGAGACTAAAAAAGGTGCAAGAGGAATTACGAACCCAGATAGCACAAAATAAGATGACTTGTCTGTGAGAGCAGCACCAGATGCTGACTGTTGATAAAACATAATTGGGAAAACCTCTCAAAAATCATGAAATCCTTTCTTTTTCACTGGGAAACAAGTGCAACCTGGCTACACACCAGGTAAATGTTGAACTCCTAGTCCTGATGGGACGCTCCCTCCCTGAGGAACCCCCTGCTATGTGTTTATAGAAACTCTCCTTCCCTGTCCATCCCTCCTTTGATCAAGCGTGAAGCAGAACTAACCTTGTGTGGTGGAAGCAGTGTGAAAACTAGGCTAGCTCTCTGGCTCTACAGTCCGTCATGGCCCAGTGAGCGCCCACTCACACACACCTTTTCCAGGACAGGATAGCTTGCACTTCAGGAGGATATTAAATATTCAGTCTCCTGCCTCTTGGCCTGTGGGGAAGGGAGGCTTGGGGCTAATTACTGAGTTGGAAGAGAATATGTGTGTACGTGTGTGTGGTTTTGTGTTAGTTATAGATGAGTGTGCGTCGGGGTTGTGTAGAAGTAGCGGCAGTCTTGATCAGATTCATCTTCCGTTTATGTAAACAGGAAGCGGGACGGGCTGTCCTTATGACCTCAGTGCTTGTCATTAAGAGCTAATGAGGTAACACAACACTACCCATAACCCTCTTTAACAGTGCATCTGTGTCTTAATGTCACTGCTGCATATTAAAATATATTCACTCAAATGCATTTCTGCTTTAGTGTCTTGTATACGCACTGTGAGAATACTCACTTTACTCTAATCGTCTGTTCTTCTCTATCTGCTGTGCTCTGTCTGGCAGCTACATGAAGATATATTCATATTCAATTTCCTCATTTGTGACACCCCCGCATGCACAAATCATACATACGTGCTCACCTCACATTGCCTAACCAAGGAAACTCACAAGTTTCTGCTGCAAAGCACAGGCCGGGTTTGCCTCATTCCCTCTGTGTCACAGATTTGTCACTGTGTTGAGTGTCCTCAGTAGACACACTTTCTTTCTCTCACTCTATCTGCATCTCTGTGGTGAGATCACATCCCTATAATCTCCTCTCTGGCTGACCCCAGTAGGCGTACCGCCGGGGTGGGAGGGGAAAAGGTGAGTAAGAGAGAGAATTTGAGGGGAGGTGGAGCTGATCACACTTGGGTTGCTCTTCACGCATAACACACCTTGGTTCGGTGTCTTTTGTATTCAGCATGATTCATTAGCGACGCTCAGGCCTGGTCAGTGCGTCAAGCTAGATTAGTCTTGATCTGATGAGTGCGGTTTCCACTGGACAGTCCATTTTAGAACAGAGGCTCAGTAGCCAGTGTCTCTCAGCTGTCTGTCTAAATCAATGCACATATGGCACAATTTCCTTTTACAGTCTCTCCAGACTTTAGGGTTTCTGATAACCTGTCTGACCTCCACATCCTGTAAAAACACTGAAAATAGTGACTCTAACTTGTGCCTGTTACTGTTAATGGTGATGTTTCATGTTGACATTAGTTGTTTTATTCTCTTAGGTGTGATTATTCAGTAACAAGAAATCTACCTTTAATGGGTCATATTTGAGAGTTTCCATCCATCACTTGGGTCTCAAGGGATCCAGACCAGGAGGCAGGCTATTTCAGAGAAAGCTCTGATAGAGTTTAAATTGTTTGTCTGCCCTTTAATTCACTCTCATAGCTGAACTATTTGGCTGCTGAAGCTGAAATTTCTTTACTCTAGTCGTTCTCCTGCCCTGTCTCACCTCCACCCCAGCCGGGCTTCTCTGCTTTTAGTCCCTCTCTCCTCAAAGGCCAAGGTAGGTGCACAAGCAGTCACCTGTCAAGATTAATTAAAGCTTATGGCCGCTGATTTGTGCCAGGGAATAATCCTGCTCGCCACTGGCCTGGGACACAGCCTCCACAGTGACCTTGTGTTGGATTTCACACTGACTCTGGGACAGGAATAATAGGTGTGGCACACCTACACACTCACAACTGTGCAGCCTTCTTAATCCCCAGCACTATGACCAAACCCTATTGTACTCAGCAGATTATATCATTAGTAGGTGGCTCAATGCTTCAGAGGTCTCCAGTAGTCTGTCAGGCAGGCTCACTGAGCACGCACGGTGTGCTTTGTAAAACAAGAAATACATTGTGGTTTTCTTGTAGCCTTGGGCATTGAAGGATTGAAGCAGACTGGACAGAAATGGAGAGGGGGGCGGTGAAGAACAAGTGTGGCAGGGGGTTTAAAAAATTTGTCAATACAATCTCAGGCTCTTTCTTTTCTCCCTCCCTCACTGTCTCTCTCTGCAATTCATGTATCAAGACTTGAAAAAAAAAACAAACACCCACCCCAGAGATCACATTAGCTCTGACCCTATTTCTTTTGAAATGCTGAATGCTGACATGACATTTCACGAATACTTTGGAGAAAGTAGCCAGAAAGTTAAATGGGCCGTGAACTAATATCATCAGAAAATGCCATCACTAGTTGGGATATTTTAGCCAGTTCTGAAAAGCAATTTAGTGTCACAAATGGAACCGCACCAGTTTGACACGTTGAAATGGAGTTTCTCACGGGACTGACCTTCTTCCTCTGACATCGTTAAAGCACTATTTCACTTTGGTGGAGTGTTTTAACTTTCAGCATGTAGTTCAGGGGCAGTCAGCTGCTAACTTTAGCTCCACTGGTCATCCACAGTCACATTCAGTCTTTAACATACCTTTCAACATTGCAAATTGCAAAATTACTCCCTCAAATGTATGATCTGTGATGCGTGCTGTAGAAATACTTCCTGGATCTACTTTTCCCTGTTTGTAGTGAGTATAATTGTGATCACTTTCAAAATGAAAGCTTAAAGTGTGATGCCAACCACAGGTTCAAGGTAACGAGAAGGACGCTCACACAAACACGAAACAGATGGCTTCAGAGTTATTGCATATTCAGTGCAGTCTTTTAATCTTTAAGTCTTTTAATCATTTCTGTCTAGGCGACCATCATCAGTGCAGTGATGTCCTGATGATCAAACGTTTGCAGCCTGTTTCACAAAGATTAGAAGGCTGGATTGAACAGGCAATTAGTCTGAAGCCGTCATTATTTTGTTAGTATGCACATCCTGATAAGTATTTTGCATTTGATTTGTCACCTGACCAACACACCCTCAAACTTTGTAAAGTTAACTGTTTTTCAAAGTGACCCTCAAGAGAACTTTATAAACTACAGATTACCAAACAAGACTAATAGTCTGCAGAGATGCTAGCATCTCTATTGTACTGTTTTTATTCAGCGGTGCTTTGGGCTAATTGCTAACATGAGCATGCTAAGATGCTGACAGTGACAATGCTAACATGCAGATGTTTCACAGGTTATGAGTACCATGTTCCCCATCTTCGTTTCACCTGTTAGCATGCTAACATTTGCTAATTTGCACGAAACACAAAGTACAACCAAAGCTGACGGGAATGTCTTTAGTTTTGAAGGTTTTTGGTCATTAACAATTTGACCTGATGATGGCACTAGATGAAAAGTCAGGGGATCATCAAACTTGTCCCAGTGTTGGACTGACCGACATTGTAAAAACAGAAAACAGCACAAGATGGGTAAACAATACAGCACTGGGGTATAGTCCTCTGACATTAATGTGTATTCTTCAGTATTTTTCACTATTATTGTCTTCTGTGTTTTCCAGATCCTGGCAATTATCTCCATCCTCTTCATTGTGTTGTCTACCATTGCCTTGTCTCTGAACACCCTTCCAGAGCTGCAGGACACAGATGAGTTTGGCCAGTCCTCAGACAACCCACAACTGGCCCATGTTGAAGCTGTGTGTATTGCCTGGTTTACCATGGAGTACTTGCTTCGCTTCCTCTCCTCCCCTAACAAGTGGAAGTTCTTTAAGGGTCCTCTGAATATTATCGACCTGCTGGCCATCCTGCCCTACTATGTCACCATCTTCCTGACAGAATCCAACAAGAGTGTGCTGCAGTTTCAGAACGTCCGTCGAGTGGTTCAGATTTTCAGGATCATGCGGATCTTGCGGATCTTGAAGCTGGCTCGTCACTCGACAGGTCTTCAGTCTCTGGGCTTCACTCTTAGGAGGAGCTATAATGAACTGGGCCTACTCATCCTTTTCTTGGCCATGGGCATCATGATATTCTCCAGTCTGGTGTTCTTTGCAGAAAAGGATGAAGAGGACACCAAGTTCAAAAGCATCCCAGCTTCCTTCTGGTGGGCTACCATTACTATGACAACAGTAGGCTATGGAGATATCTACCCTAAAACTCTGCTAGGAAAGATAGTTGGAGGTTTGTGTTGCATCGCCGGAGTACTGGTGATAGCCCTGCCTATCCCCATCATTGTGAATAACTTCTCCGAGTTCTACAAAGAGCAAAAGAGGCAGGAGAAAGCCATCAAAAGAAGGGAGGCTCTGGAGAGGGCTAAGAGAAATGGTAGCATTGTCTCAATGAACATTAAAGATGCATTTGGCCGCAGTGTGGAGCTCATGGATGTATTGGTGGAAAATACTGATGAAAAGAAGGAGAAGATGCATGACAATCATGTGTCTCCCAGTCAGCCGAAAGGGACACCCAAACTCAAGTCACAGATGAGCCCCAGCAAGACCCTCGAACCGAGCTACCAAGAGCAGGCCAAGCCCTCTAGCAGCCCTCAGCATCTCAGCGCACAGAAACTGGAGGAGATGTACAACAAGATGGCCAAGACCCAGTCACAACCTGACCTCGACAGCAAGGAAAAAGGGCCGCAGTCCAAAGCAGTTAGGCAGAAAACTGAATTTGAGATGGAAAGTATCCCCGCTGAAACTATCTCAAGCACAGTAGAGGCAGTTGCAGACATGAGGAGCATGTCCAGCATTGACAGCTTCATCAGCTGCGCCACTGACTTTCCTGAGAGCTCTCGCTTTTCCCACAGCCCTGTCAGCAACATGCCCGGGAGGGTCAGCACCAACCCCAGCCTGGAGCCCACCTTGGAGAACGAGCACGAAGGATCCCAGGGTACCACGACACCCCTGACAGGGCAAAGAGACAAGCCCAGTCCATATTCTGACAGCCCCGGGGCTCTGCGCTTCAAAAACCCGCTCAAAAGCCGCTCGCTCAAGGTCAACTTCAGAGGTGGGGAGGATTCAGGGACAGGTGCCCTCTCAGACAGCTCATCAGTCCAGAGCCCTGAGGTGTCCGTCTACACAACTGCCAGCAGCAGGACACCCAGCAAGAGCCCGGAGAATTTAGTGCCCAGCATCTTCACATTCCACGATGCATCCATCAATAAATTCATTGACGCCGACACAGATGAGGAGGAGCACCAGCATGATGGTTCAGGCACCAACCCATCCCAAAGACTCCTGGAAAAAGCCAGCCCCAAGTTTGGCCATCACACCAGCTTCCAGCAAGGGTCCAACCACACGGAGGGCCTGCAGAGGAAGCTGGGGAACAGCACACTGCCGCTAGAAGGGCAGGAGAACCATGTGGCTCAGGAACTACAGCCACTTCAGGGAGAGAAGAGTCACTCCAACGCTTAACGTCACAAGAAGTGAGAGACCACAGAGGAAACATACAGGAGAGGAGGAAGCAGAAAGGGAAATAAGAAGCACAGTGAACTAAGCAAAACTGAACTTCTCAAAAATATGAAAGGCACTGAAAACATTTGCAGGAACATTTGAAGAATAAAAAAACAAAAGGCTTCTCCTGTGAAAATACATAGTTGTGGACAATGGGAAAGATTTTTGTGTTTTAGTCTCAAACTTTTTCCTACCAAGGACTCCTCAATAAATAAATTTAGCAGTGGACTCTGATCTAAGAGGTTTTAAAAATGGAACGCCCGTCTGATAATTTTTACTATTTATACATTTGTTTTAGCCCAGATTATAATCTAATAATTACAGCCTAGATGTGAGAGTACAGAATATCGTTTTTATAAGTAAAAACCTATTTTTCTGACATCCCTGGATACCACTTTAAAGCCACTATAGCAAAAGCTGTCCAATCAGTAGCAAGCCGCAGAGGGCATTGAAACATGGCACTGCAAACTGGGAAACTCATTCAGCTGAGATAGTTCACATAGGGGGGAACTTACTTTTCTTGAAGTTATGGTTATACAGTGTATAATTATGGCATTACAGAGGCAACAGTGTGTTGGGAAAATGTATAGTTTGCTTCCTTTATCTTCCTTCCTCAAAACTGGCCTTAGTTTATGTTGTAACCCATGTTTTATGTTTGTTCGTATGAGTGAGAAAGACAGACAGAGACAGACAGCACATGCATACGTAACTGTGTGCAATGATGATCTTTCATGTATAGTATATTTATTGTTATGTAGCGTTCTTGGTCTCTTGTCTTAAGTGTGAACTTGAGGAGAATCAAGTGTTTCAGTCTGTTTCTGTTCAACAGGAGTTTAGTGTCTTGCTCGTCGATATTTTTTACTGCACAGAATACATTTCGACAACACAGAGAGACACTGTGAGGCTGCATCCATCGATTTCCTTCTTGTTCCCATTGTGCCCGACTGCTGGCAAGAGAGAGCACCTTAACATGATAATTATTTTTATTATGAACACAGAAAAAAAAACTCTTCTTGTTTGTTTACTTATTTTGATTGTTTCTAAATGTCTGTGTGTGTCCCTCGGATTGGTGTAATCAGAGTTCATTTTGAATCTGGAGAAAATCAAAAAAAAAAAAAAAGTCTTGTTGTTATTTCAAAACTTTCTCAAAGGTGTTCCAGAGGAGTCATCATTCCTATTGTAGCTAATAATCTGAACTTCATATAAAATGACAGTGCTTATGAGCATCACTATAGCTGGAAAGACAGCACTGAAAATCACAGAGATTTTCGATGTTGAACCTCCAGTTTTGTAGGAGTGTGAATATTGTTCATGTATAACTACAAAAGTAGAATATTACAAAAAAAACACATTTATTGTACAAGGTAAAGAATGAAAATAATTTATATTTTTAAGATATTTTCTAAAAGAATGGACTCTTAGACAAATATATTGTGCTAATCTCATAGTTTTGCATTTCAATATACGTACTGCATTATTTTGATGGAGATGCATTTATTAGAAGATATACTGTAGTAGATAAATTTGTATTGTTTGCTACTGTCTCCCTGTAAATGTCTGTCCCTCTATCCTTTGTGCAATGTGAAGAACCAAAGAATTGTTCTTTCTGATGACTCATACAAACGATAGCAAGTTTTAACTGTTTATCTCAAAATGTTTGAAATTGAAGCATTCCTTTTTCTAAAGAATCTGACATATTTCAGGGAGCCATACTTGCTCATTCGGTACAAACATGGAGAATGCACAGATGAGAGAGACTGGCCTCTGAAGAAGAAAGCTGTTGATGGGGAGTGAAAAGAGGGGAAAGGCAGAAAATGAAGAGACAACACGGCTCTTTATTTTACATCCATTTCGAAAAGCTAATTTGATTATTTACACATTGTGGATCTTGGCAAGTGGTTCGCTTCCAGAAATCCAAAACATTATGCTCATATGAGTTCACATGACATCTCTTATGAACATGAAGCCACCTCGCAGCTACGCACAGCTCGCCTCTCAGGCACACAAACAGCATGGATGTACCTTGTGTGTCTGTAGGCCGCTTTAGTTCAACCAAATATCCTGCATCCTGCTTTTCTGTATGCACCTGGTGCTCTCATGCTCTTTGTTACATTAGTCATACAAGCATGGTTTTATAACATTATTAACTTTACATCATGCATGCTACAATGCATCTATTTTTAGTAGTGAATCTTTATGCTTAACAAAATAGAAGTATTTAATCTGTATGGCTGTTTGCAACCATTAGACATAATATGAGTTAGATATTTCTGTGCCTTTGCTTTAAACAAACGCCTGCCCCACACGCTGAATCTGTCGCTATGCCCTGTCTAACGGAGCCCAAATGACAATTAAACAAACTGCACAGCAAATAAACACACGAAGAACCAGGTCATCAAGCCGTCAGACTGATATATTAGATATCCGCACCCCTCCCTCTAATGTCTTTCCTGTGCACTTAACACTTTAATGCACAGAACGTTTACATGAAAAAGGCCCAATCCATAAAAACAGACAGGTGTAGACTCACTCAGCAGAGTGAACGACCGCTGTTTCCATGGTGATGGTTGAGGTGACTGGATGGCTCACATTGGATGGCAGCAAGTAGCCCAATTGGTAGAGATGGAGTCCTCAAAGACTCAAATAACATATTGCAAATATATACAGCGTTTACATTCTGTTCACACATTCATTCAAACAGTCAATAATTCGTCTGTGTTTTCCCTCCTCACCTGTGGCCTCAGTCTGCTGAAGCCTGAATTACTGAAGAAATGATGCAAACAGAAAACTTAATTGTGGGCCTTTCAATCAAACTGTCACCCCTTTATCTCACTCTCTCTTTTTCATAGAAACATGCACACATCTCAGCAAAACAGAGCAGGACCACAGCAACGTACGCCCTGAAACTAAGGCACTGTTGCTACAGTATGATGTGCATGTTCTCTCCAGCTACCTTCTCCAGTGGAGGGAGTGAGTGTGAAATGTGAATGGAATAGGAACAAGCTGCGTGTGACAGAGAGAGCTGTGCAGCAGAGCTGTCAGCCCAATTACAACTGACATCCCTAATGATGGCTGTAGCACTCTGCTCTTTCGCCGCATGTCCAACTGCAACCTAAATAACAGAGACAAGATCATTCAAAACATGATCTGTGAGCTTCTCTCAGCTCTTTTTGGCTCTTTTTTTGAAGGCAAAGCTTTCCCTCAGACAGGACAATTGCTGCCATAATCTGTCATTGAGAAACTGTGTTACGCTGCCAGATTATGCACACAGCACTTGTGTGTTTTTCCATTGAGTCTTTTGTGCAGAATGACGGTGCAAAAAAAGGCAGTTGGGTTGAGGCATCCTTTTGAGGATGTGTTCATTTCTGTGTTTCTATAAATATCATCCCGGGCATGCAAAGGGAGGGTCCGGGCGAGCAGGAAAGGCTCAGTTACAGCAATGTCTTTGGTCAGATGGTGTCATGGAGTTCTGAGGAACAAACTTTGTAACAAAAGAGTCTGGCAAAAGTGGGGCTACGGAGGCTTACAGGAAACTATACAGTCACTTGTGGTTGGGATTTGTTGCAGCCCAGCCCTTAACGCTGCATGGTAATGGGATAAAAATGTCAAACTGACAAATGGTCATATGACTTTCACTGCTGAAGGCGTTAGAAGCAGAAGAAAAGACGAGATAGATAAAGAAAGGAGGGTGTCCTACACAGTGAAGAGTGAAAATTCATTAACATTCATCACACAACAGTCAGACATGCAGTAAATACTGACATAGCTTTGGATCAGTGGACTTACTTCCAAACAAGCCATAGTCTGTTAAAATGGTTACTCCTCCTCCTCCGTTGGATGAATGTTGAATTCATCCTCCGTTGGATGAATGAATGTCCTTATTGCTTTCTTGTTTTCCGAACTGCACTTTATTGATTTCTCTGTATTAAATCCTCTGCTGACACCAGACGGTGACCATGCAAATAAAAATGTCAACATACGAAAGTACATATGGGTTCAAATACAATTTCCAAAAGCACAAGATATAATGTCAATAAGTGTAAATGTCATTTTCTTTAAGCACAATATGGCACACTAGAGGTTTAAGCCAAACACAGACATAAAATTTAATTGTCAGAATCTTCCCCCTTCTTCAGGGAATTATCACGTCTGTTCAGCTCACACAGGTCTGTATGCTGCCCTTACTGTGTCTGGGGAACTGTTTGTTTTGTAAAGTTTCATACTTTGTACCAGTTGACTTTGTAGAATATTATCTTTGTGGTTTCCTGTTGTTCAACGCATGTAGCGCTATTAAACTCTGACACACAGAACTTGTAAATATCATCTAAGAAGCTATAGGAAAATGTCTATGATCAGCAATTTTGAAGCAATTTTCTCCTTTTACTGACTGATGCTTAATAAAAGACAATAATCCAGTGTTTGGTGCCTCAGCTGTGTTTTTATGAAAGCACTGAATACATACAACAGGAATGAAATACATGAGAGCGAGCGGAGAGATTGTGCAACGACTGAGCTCGTGGTTTGTGGATGGAAACTGCAAATCTTACACAACAGCACCCTCCAGTGTTATTACCCTATTCAATAAAAACATTAAAGTACTCACTCCACACAATGACTGACATTCATGTTAACACTCGTAGTTTTTAATTCTTGTTTTTACAAAATAAAAGATGAGAGTAAAACAAAACTATACCACTTTCTAGACTGGATTAAAAGTTGAAAAATGTAGATCATAAAGTCTAAGACAGGACTGAGTGATGCTTCCACAGGGGGACCAGCAAAATGACGAATAGTTTAATTTGATCATTATAGTGTTTCATTTCAGTGCTGCAACTAAAAATGATTTTCATTATCAATTACTCTGTCGATTATTTTCCCAGTTAACTGATACTGAAAAATGCCCATCGCAAAACCCCAAAGATCAAGGTGGCGTCTTCAAATGTCTTGTTTTGTCTGACCAACAGTCCAAAACCCCAAAGATATTCACTCTACAATGATGTAAAACAGAAAGAAGCAGCAAACCAGCAAATGTTTGGCATTTTTGCTCAATAAATGACTTAAATGATTAAAATGATTTCTGTTTATCAGCTAACTGATTAATCAATTAATCATTTTAGCACATTTTATCTCATTTCAGTATTTTCCACTCTTTCAGTTCAACATTGAGATTATGACAAAATGTACAATGTAACAGCTGTTTCCGTCATAGGTTTGACCTCTAACCATTATCCTAATTTGTGTCTTATAAATTCTCTTCCAAAGAGAGGCTTTATATTTGTTATGTTACATTACGTCATGCTACATCATGACCAAAGTTTTGAAGAGGATTACATCACAGTCAATGCCAGTCACAACTTTCGGCTTTCCACAAGACACAAACAGTCTTAATTTCCACGAGGAACAATCTCTCTGCAGCAAAAAGCAGTAAAGCCGGCGTCACAAGTACAGTAGAACGTTTTAATGCAATCAAATTAGCTGAAAAATCTACAGAAGAAAAAGAGTACTTATCCAAAAATGAGCGTTTATGAAGAATGCTTCATATTAGGGATTTGTGCACATGTGCTAAGCAGTTTATCACCTTAACATTTTACTCAGAGTTGGATAATCCGCCTCACATCATGGATCAGGAATAACTTTCTATAACGGATGAAAGGAATGTCCACGTAAGAGGTGACCAGCCATGGAGAAAATACTAAAAATATCACACTTGTGTAAAAGTTGTTTACTGTCATTAATTGTGGCTTAGGTAAAGATCTTACATAAAAGATAGCTCAGAGTAAAAGTTACAAGTTACTTTTTTACACAAGACAACATTGTTATTTGTGATCTTTTCCAGGCAACTCTAAAAGCACCTTTAAACATGATTTTAAGAGCAAAGAGAAGTTAACCCTCCTCTCAGCTGTAAATAAAGCATTGCCTAGATCAAAATAGAATTGAAGACATTATTGTTTATTTAAAAAATACTTGTAAAGAGTTTAAGAAAGGGGAATGCATTTGGCTTACAGACTGAGTATAAAGGCTTTAAAAAAAACTGTATTGAGATTTCACTCGACAAACGAACGTGCTGTTTGGATCTGATGGTTAGAAAAAATGTAAAACACTCAAAGAGTGAGAGAAAAGATTTAAAAGCCTGTGTTTGAATATGACTGACACGTCACGTTTTAGGGTGTAGATGAAAAAAGCTATCACAGTAACTACAGCTATTTCCAGTTACATCCACCTTTAAGTGACACTGAATACTGGAAATACCGACTGAACTGAGCTCTTTGTTATTTCTCTCCACTATGTTTTGGCCTTTAAACACTAAAAAACAGAAGTCTGCAGAAACACAATAATTAGAGGCTGGTTTTGTCTGACTCAGGGTCCACTGCACACAGTCGCAGAATATTTTGACGTAAGAGGAGTCACAGCAAAATCCTGAGACACAGAAAAACTAGAGACACTGCATACTTTTGACCACACTGTTAAAAGCCATAGCTCTTTAACTTTTAAAGGATAAGTTCACATTTTTCCATACTGGTTGTGAAGAGGTTCCGTCCTAAAGTGATTCCAGTGAAAAGTAAGTGACTGCGGACTAACATCCACAAAAGTTCACATGAAACTAATATGAGGCTTCAGCAGTCTGAGTTAATACAACTCAAGTGTGTATTTTCCAAAGTTACAGTCTTTTTAACTTTGGAAGACTGACTTGAAATACAAAATAACATGAAAGTGTAGGCACCTGAAATATATGGTCACTGTTTTTTCTGGGGTTTTTTTTATGAAGCTAAAGCATCAAAAACATGAGGCTGTCCAGAAATAAATGGCAGGAAGAATGCAGCTGCAGAATGTTTGTGTTGAAGGATTTTGTACCAAACTGACTCACCAATAACAAGCTACTGGTTAAATAAAAATATGTCAAGTTACAGTTTGGCCTGCTCAGCTGATCACACAGGATGCAGATCCTACACCTCTCTCTCAGCTTGATAATATAGTGGTATATATGCTGGCTTTGGCTCTGGAGTGTTATCTTAATCCCCTCAGTCTTACTCAGCCACTGTTTATGAACGAGTTATGAATGTGCACGGGTTATTCAGTCAGCTCCTCGGTCATCAGACAAAAAGCCCTTCTATTGGTGGCCACCATCAGTCGGCGTCCTAATCCGGCACACAAGTTATATAAAATGTCCATCCAATCCCACCCCACACAGAGAAATACTCCGAAGCTTGGCAGTCTGCTTGTGTGGCTCATTAACTTCTCCTGAAGGACTGGACTGGACTGCAGCATCATGATTTTTATAGTGGACCTGCTGCTGATGCTCATCGACCTAACCTACTCCATCGTGACAGCCGTCATCCAGACTTTCCTCCGGCCGAGGCTCAAGAGCATCGACGGGGAGCTCTGTCTGATAACAGGGGCCGGGGGCGCGCTGGGTCGGCTGTTCGCCCTGGAGTTTGCCAAAGAGGGAGCGCACCTGGTGCTGTGGGACTGCAACGCGGCTGCCAACGAGCAGACCGCCAAGCTGGCGCGGGAGCTGGGAGTGGAGGTGCACGCGTACACGGTGGACCTGTCCAAGCGTCAGAGCATCTATGAGGCGGCGGACAGGGTGAGAGCGGAGGTCGGGGAGGTCTCTATACTGGTCAACAACGCAGGCGTGGTGGCCGGACGGAGGCTGCTGGACTGTCCTGACGAGCTTTTGGAGAGGACTCTGCTGGTGAACTGCCACGCGCTGTTTTGGGTGAGTCTTTGACGCACGCACCTTTTACACACAAACAACCGAAACTGTAAAACTTCCACTCTTGCACGACGCAGAGATAACACCATCCACCAGCCTGACATGAGTTACGTAACATCTATTCACTGTGGTCCTCCCCGCCGGCTCGGGTCAGTGTTTGTGCACTGATGTGTGAAGGGATCAGAGCAGCTTGGTGCGCCACACTACAGTATGTCCCTTTGACTGTTATGTGTCCAAGTTAACGTGAGGTTACAAGCAGGTGGCGGTAACCGTATCCACTCATCCCCAGAATAAAAGGAGCCCACGCGAGCCCTCCAGTTAAGACAGCACGTGGTGCTGCCCCTGATCCTCTTAAAGCCTCATGCTCATACAATAAAAGGGTAAGCTCATTAGCACCAAATATGAAAGATATCAGCAGCAGACATGCCAGTGGGCTGGCGGTCAGTTTTGTACAAGCACCTTCCAAACTCTAACGCACCTGAAGGAGAAAGTCTCTCTGTTGGGAACATTTGGCAGCTGCCACAGACCCTACTGAGCAATGTGTGTGAGCAAATGGGCAAAAATGAGTTGCAGGGCTCATATTAAACCCTATTGCACCCACTCTCTGTGCATGTTGTACTGTATTCCTATGCTGGAATACTACATAGCCAATTAAGCCAAACAATAAGGCCTTTATATTGTCAGGTGGTATTCCCATATCCCCTTACAAAATTACAATGAACCAAATTACCACAAGCTAATTTCCAAACAGTCAAACTGGGATTTTAGAGGCCCCTAAAGGTGCAGGGGCCCTTGGGAAGTTACCCACTGGTAATCCAGCTTTATATGAGGCCATTTTTTTGAGAATATGCACCATTTAAACACACTGCATGCGAATACAACATCACTGACATGACAGGGGCCTTAAGAGGGAGCCTGCTGCATGTGGTGCAGAGAGGCCCTATGACAAAAATACAGTAATTAAAACAGACCACTGTCATTTCAGTTGATACTGTGCCGCATGCTGCATATTCCTGAACAAATGTTCATTCAAACAAATGAAAGCAAAGTAATTGACACTGAGGTGAATCTGGGGTCAAATACACTTGGGTGCAGGTTTAATCAGCTGTTTATAAAGTAGGTGGTTCACCAAGATAAACCACATATTTGGCTTCCAGAGCACTACGTAAACATTTGGGTATGTCTTCACCTGATTCTCATCCCATAAAATGTTTCATATATCAGACTGGTTAAGTAAATTGCATCAACTTTGTGAGGTGGCACAATGCAGTCCTGTGAGCAATGCAGATTTTGGGTTAATCAGGCCATCTTCTCTATTTCTAATAAAAGGTACTAATATCATGTTTCTAAATTCCCCCAACAGATGACGAAGGCCTTCCTGCCTCAGATGAAAGCAAAGAACCACGGTCACATTGTGACCATTGCCAGTGCTCTTGGACTGTTCAGCACTGCATGTGTCGAGGTGAGACTCATGATTAATGACTTCCTCCGCCACAAACTGAACAGACAAATAGCAGAACAATCCATTATAGAGGGCATTTCAATGCGGATCACTCTTGCTGGCATTTACTGTCTTTCTCCAGGATTACTGTGCCAGTAAATTTGGAGCGGTCGGTTTCCACGAGTCACTGACACACGAGTTGCTTGCAGAGGACCACAATGGCATCAAAACCACTTTAGTCTGCCCTTATATTGTAGACACAGGGATGTTTGCAGGCTGTGAAATCAGGTGAGATGCCACCATTCATCATTTCAACTTTTTGGGTTGTTAACTGGAAAAAATAATGCTATATTCTCCACTTTTTGTTCGATACCAGGAAGGAGCTTCGGAGTCTAATCCCACCTCTGGAGCCCCTCTACACTGTGCAGCAGTCCATGAAAGCCATTTTAGCCGAACAGCAAATGATCTGCATTCCTCGCCTCATGTACATCCCCTTCCTCACACGAGCGTGAGTATTGATCAGGTTATCAGACATGTAGAGCTATAGAGGGACTGCTAAGGCAATAAATGAAGGACTTGTTTTGTTTTCCTTCCTTCCCTCCTCTAGTTTGCTACCTTGGGATGCAAATGTGGCAACGTATCGCTTCATGGGAGGTGACAAATGCATGCTGCCCTTCATCAAGAACGTCGAACTGAAGACCTCCAACGGCCACATCAAATCCTCCTAAGACCTCTTCGTCAGTGTGGCTTACATCCTTGTTAGATTATGGACCAATGCAGACACCAAAGCCTCAAACTCTATACTCTTAATACATGAAATTGTCATCTGAAGGGACAGCCCAACATTGGCACGTTTATTTTTACACTGGGCTAAAGGATAACTTTATTCACAGCAATGTTGTATCGCATACATGTTGGGCATAACTGGATCTGAAAGGCAGCCAGAGATTGCTTAAAGAAAAGGAAACTCCTTTAAAGATTCACAAACCACAAATTAATCAAAACAATGTTTATAGAAAAGAGACTGCGATGAGAACAGATTTATACAAGTGCCTCTTTTTATTCACATTAACAAACAGTGCGGAAACAAAGACGGGACATGAACAAACCTACAGAGAACATGCAACAGAAAAATATTAAGTATTATGTTTGAGCCACTACAGTCTCCATGACCATGAAAAGGAATTCAAACATACAAAAGAAGCACTAAAGAAATCCTTCCCATGTGATCAGATGTTCAGCATTCCACAATACTGTAGAAATACACCTCCGCTGCTGTTATTGAAATAAACTGACAATTGTATCAGAACTCGATATCCAAATCCTTGTTAGCCTTTGCCACACAGCAAACAAAGGGCCCGAACACAAAACAGTTTTTCAGTTGCGTCAACTTTTGGTCATGTCTTTAAAAAACCCTAAAAAACTTCCATCAGAGAACACAGGCAAAATGATCATTTCGCTGGCAAATTCATCAGAAACTGTCAAGTCAAACCAAATCTGTAAAGACTAAAGTTCAGCTGAAGCAGGTCTGGCACGTGACCAGAGGTCACTGTGGCTACTCCTGCAATGTATTGTAGTCTCCGTATTAAGTGAACAGCATCACATCAGATTCAAACCAGCTGCACAGTGGCTGCCTGTAAGTACCCCTGCAGGAACTGGAGGGCTTCTGCATTCAGACTGGTGCTCAGCATCGAGGGAACCTGCACCAAGAAATGAGACCAGAATCAGTGATTAGCTTTCTGTGTCGTCCTGTAATCTGTAACAGAGCACAGTGCCATTGAAATAAGAAATGATGTCAATATTTCTTTTAATCCAAACTAGTTTTGCGTAAACATACCCTTCCCGGACAGGCAGTAGAAAGCTTGTGGAGTGACTGGGCCAGCAGGATCTTTGGATTGCCGACAGCGTCTCCGATCGGGTCGTGCTCCTTCTTCCCGGCAAAGGCCAGTTGTGAGAAAGCCGTCTGGTAGCCTGGTGTGTCTTCTATGTCTATGAAGTGTTCATCGTCCGGGATGCTGTCGTCTTCTGGCAACTCAAATAGACCAATGAGCGACTGGAGCAGAGGGGTCCTGAACAGAACATTAAAACCCAAATGATTGGCCTTCGTTTTACTCAGGACACCAAATTAGCCAAACACTTGTGACTCAGCATTCTGCCATAAAGGCTGTATGAAAAATGTTGGGAACACCATTACAGATAAGCCACGACATTCGGCCTGTTGAAACTTGGTAACTCTGCAATGTAAAAGATGTTTATTATGTTTAAAACCTCCACATAACAGATTGTGATTGGTTGTGTTGTGTTGGGTTAGATTGACCAAGACTTGTCTAAAAGGCAAACATTTGTAAGGCCACTCTGTAAAGTTAAGTTTAGCAAAGTGTTAGTTGCTAGTCAGTGCTATCATCAAGCATTAAAATCTACAGCAATGTGTAATTTTTACACTTTCTACGACACACAGTGCAGGTCAGCTTCAGTTTGACTGACAACTCCTTGTAAAGTACTTTAAATCGAGGGTTTCATACCCAACTATATGCAGTGCTCCGTCCTTCACAAAACTGGGAAAATATAAATATATATCATAGTATTACAAATTTTAACTACAGATTAAAGCAATAATGGTAATTTATTAACCAAGTTTCCCTACACACACACTCTCTCTCAATCACCCTGGCCAATTCGACCTCTCATCAGGAGGAAGGTGGGTGGAGCTAAGGTGGGGATTACATGAGGTCATCAACAGAAGGTAAGGGTAATGTCAATCAAACACAGTTTGTACACACTCACACAGTCCTGTCTTATGTGTGGCTATAGGTGTGTCCAGGCTTTAACCAAGTAACTGCATGAGAACAAGAAATGTGTTGGTTGCGTTTCCTTCAGGCTGATTTCTTACCAGAGTTTGGTGTACTCCGTGTCCATCATTGCGGGACACTCAGTAAGGACTTTTGTAATGCCAACAGCGCAGATCTTCTTTTCAACAGCACCAGACACCTTCTGAACCTCTGGAATAATTATTTTCTCCAACACCATGCCAAACATTCTGCAACACAAAAGCAAACAAGATTAATGCTACACATTGGCCTTCTGCATTTACATTAAATGGAAGATACACTGGAGACCTGCAAAGGCTTCAGGATCAGGAAATATTGTGGGACATACTGTACAGCATGCAGGGGCAAGAGCTTAGCATCATCATCACATGGTGAAATTTCAGGCAGCAATTACTCACTATAATTATGCACATAAATGCATCGACTTCCAGTAAACAGTACCAAACTATCAGTTTGTCTCTCTCGCTTTCCCGTTTGCATTTTCTCACTACTGGTCTCTTTTTGGACTAGTTGTGTGGTCATTTGCATACATTTTGTTTAATCATAAGAAACATTAGAAATGGCCATCAATCATCTAATGCAACCTGATCCAGTGCTGATAGTATTGTTGCAGGTGGGAATAAGGATGCAGGTTAGAAACACCTTCTTTTTCACCATTAAACTGGGTCGCCTGTGAGATCCACTGTAACCGCTGTGAAGCTGATTATAGCTTCCATCCTTCACAATGAGCCACCTCTCAAGCTTAAAAAGGGCTGAGTGTTTGATAATCAATATTTTGGACGGAGGATTTCTTTAAAACAGGTCGTATTTCTAGAAAATGGTGCTTCTTCGCAGTGACGACAGGTTTAAATAGATAGAGTGAGCCATCAAATTCAAAAGGGACAGCCAGCTTACGAATCTTTTGTGGCGTTCAGGTTAATAGAACTTGTCATGTTCCCGCTGCCTAAAGGATACAGTGATGGATGAACCCACTAAATAAACTGCAGTCAGACATCAGTGTACTTTCTGTCAACATATTGCAGTTTATGTTGAAAATACACTTACTTTGGCTGGATGCTGTCAAAAATCTCCTGAAGTGCAATAGCTCCGTATTTGACACAATACAAGTTGATAAACACCAAGAAACCTGTGAGAAAGACAGAAAACTAGTGAAAACTTTAACACTTAACACACTATAACTCTGCGCTATAAGACAGTAGATAATAGAGCTGGTGATAATTTACACTTTACTGGTTGATATCACACCCCTGCTGTCAACTCTTAAGTTAATGTGCTTGGCCACTGACAATGTTCAACAGCTCTGAACATATCAACGCTGGTAATGACATGATTATACTAACTCTTGATGAACTTGGTGGTTTTGGAGCTTTGGAGCCTCTGGAAGAGCAAAATGAAGATCTGTTTCCTGTATTGAGTGATAGATTCTCTGGCAAAAGAAAAACAAAACATGTCAAGTCAACAAAACACACCACAACGCTAAACCAATCAATTTCACCAGGTACAACATTTTAAAGATGATCCACTGAGGACACCACTATAATCGACTTACGGGGGCATGTGCTCTATGATGCTGTTGAGAAGGTAAAAACCTTGGTGGTCGTTGGCCTTAGAGGCAATAAGCTTTTGGAAAACTCCAAGCAAGCCAGGCTGAGAGGGAAAGAAGACAAGACCCAAGTGTCAACACACAATCACACAATGAATAAATCATGCCATCTATAAATGTTAAAAGTAAAGCAAACAGAGATGCAACCACTGCTATCGACGGAAGACAACTAAAACATCACCATCACTTACTATCTTATCTGCAGCAGAGCCGGCAATGGTGGCACCTCCCTTCTCCAGGTAAGCCTGAAGCAGGCGCACCAGAGGGGGGATGTTCCCTGTCCGTTCCCATAGCGCAGGTTGCAGCAGGTGAGGGAATAAAGCCATGTAGGAAGAGGGAATAGAGTTGGAGTGGATCTCTAGGAGGAGAGACATCACCTGGAACACGTATGGAAGAAACTCTGCAACAGCAGACAAAAAGGAGGATGAGTGGGGTTGCCTCTATCAGCCACAAGCTGCGTTTATCAGCATGTCATCTACACGTAGATAAATCGATTCCATAGTTAATGGACACACCCTGGACATCGTTCTGAAGGATTTCAGTGAAGACAGGGAAGAGTGCTTCCTCAAAGCTGCTGACAGTGGTGGGGTTGGCCTTGCAGGTGATCCGGACAGACAGGCACAGCGACTCAAACAAGTAGTGGTTAAAGTGAGGCTTGCTGGGATTCTGAAAATGAGGTGGCAGATTTTGCATTAGTCGTCTTCCTCTAAGTAAATCAGCATCTTGGTGAATCTATCTGTATCCGTAAATAGTAACAAAGTGTGTGTTACCTTGCTGACTAAGAGGAGCTTATGAGTGAGCTGACCAATCAGAGTGGGAATGTAGGGAACAATGGCCTCCTGCAGCAGGGAAAAGCTGCGCATGATGGCTTTAAACATTAAAACAAGAAAGAAAGAAAACAAAACAAAAAGACATGATGAGGCTACTTAAAATAACTCTGGAGTTGGTCTGACACTGTCTGGGGAACATTAATGGGGAGCTTTTAGATGACATAGGAAAGTCAGGTTTACCTTTCATGATGTATTCATTTTCTGCAGAGCCAGGAAGAGCCAACGCCTTGAACAAGTGGTTGAGCAGCTGTTCAGTAAAAGGTGCCATCTCTGCAGGAGTGATACTGGAAAACATACAGAGAGGATGATTGGCTAAAAGAAAGGGTTAGTAGCTATAGAGATGGACGTAAGTCTACCGCTATTATTGCGAAGCTGTGGGTGAATGTAGTTCACAACTAATCCCTGGAGAAAAGGTAAATAAATACGCAATCTTTCCAATATTAGGTATGGGTAATTCGTTCACACATACTAGTAAATATTACATATTTAGTAAATGTTCGCTTTCACCTAATGTGATTTAGATGCACAGCTTGTCCAGCTTTACCACTAAGTATCTATTTCAGTGTTGAAAAGTGCTCATATTGTTCAATCAGTCATTCCAAATCCATTTGACTCATGCAAATGTGAAACCAGTCGGAACTGTTCTTAACTATGGAGAGGATTTGTTCTAAACTGGACTGGGCGAAGATGTGCGAGTTACAGAATTTTTATTTTAAGGATGAAAAAAGAATAAATCCCAACTCGTTTGAATATTCCATTAATATACTGTACAATTACTGCTCACTTTTTATGTATTACAAAAAAGTGTGGGAGCAATACTCAGAAACTGTTCTGGTTAATTCAAATATCAGTATCTTTTAGTGTTGATACTTACAGTGTGGTGTTATTGGGGCCTCTCATGGTGAACAGCCTCTCCAAAGCATGGGCAGCATATGTGTGCTCCACTGTGCTCTCTGCCTGCAGGTGACTTATCAGTAGAGGAACAGCCTGCAGCAGCTGCTCCTTAGGAAGCTGAAGGAAAAGGACAGAAGAAGAAGCCCTCTGTGATGCATTCATTTTACCTTTTGAAATTCGACAAGTTGTGGAGAAAGTAACAGTTCATACCTGGCTTCTGAAGATCATGACATACTTGATGGCATCTGCCTTCAGCACTGGGAACTCATTAACTATGATGACAATGAGTGATGTTGATGTTAATTAATGTGTATACGCAAATAAATGTGGACATTCAGGTGCCAGTGTTTATATCAACTGATCAGCCAAATCTAAAGTGAGCCAGGTGTTGTAACACATAATACATATTGTAATTCTACAGCATATTGAGAACTGTAAGAGTTTTCTTACCATTGGGGGATTTTAAGTCTGAGAGAATGTGGTTCACAAAGAATTCATTCAGATTCACCAACTCATTGGCTTGTGTTATTCCATGCTGGTGGAAAAAAAGACAACAACTTAAGGACTAAGCAAATTATTCTACTTAGATCAAACACCAAAAAATACCATATCAAAAAATGTTCACTGTATTAGCAGTTATATATTCAATAATCCTTTGAAAACGAAAGTCAACAATACCTTCTGTGTCTGTGCTTTAGACGCCAGAGACGTGACCAAATAGATGGCGGCATCTTTGTGTTTCCAGTTCTCCCCGGGATTCTTAGCATACTCTGCCAGCATCGAGTTTACGTAGCCAGAGAAGATCGCTGTGACAGGGCCCTCGAAAAATTTACAAAGGCCTCTCACCAAGTCACATGCCGCCCTACGACGAGTGTCAATGTCTGAGGAAGGATGGGAAAACAGTTAACAGCGGGGACGTGGTAATTATTGCCATACTTTTGTTAATTGTCCATTATTTGCCAAGCTGCTGTAACTTCTACTGAAACTTTGGATCCAAGTATTTCAACTAACCAACCCCACTTATAAGCCAGGAGAGACACTTTCCTGGCATCCCAAACAACAGTTACACTCAAAATATGAGGAGGAAGTACATTCTCTCATGTATTGATGTGAATAATTAACATTAGGGGAAGTGATAATCAATAATCGAAGTCATTACCAGATCCTTCAAGGTCCCTCCGGATGTACTCCTCAGAGTTATCTTCAAAGGCCTCTTCGTCTGCACCTAATCGGGCATTACAAGCAATCGGGTCAGTATCACACAGTATGCACGTACAGATTTGAGTCCAAGCAAGCAGAGTCCTGAATCAGCCAACTACTAATAACATTTCCAGGTGCAATCCAATGACTCAGAGAACAAAGCATTTACTTACTTCTGAACTCCATGTTGGGCACAATGACCTTCTCACAAATGCTAGTGAGTGTATTCTGGTCCTCAAATAGATGCTTGTAGTGTGGCCTTTCACAGACGGATGCCAAGAACTGGATAGCATTGCTTACCAGCTGCAACAAAGACAAGGTGTATCATTAGTACGGGGGAAAGCAAACTTCAAAAAAAGAACACAGAAACACAGACAGGGATCGGTACTCTCACCAGGTCATATTTGACTTCTTGGCCAGTAGAAACTAAAAGGTTCCAGATAGCGGTGACGAAGCGCGGCAGATACGGCTGGAATTCTTCGTCATACTTCTGAGCGTAAAGAGCAGCATTGTCACAGATCTGAGACTTCAGCAGCTCCAGGAGACCTGCTTCCTCCTCATCCTACAAAGTGGTCATAAGAGACGCAAACACACAAATGTTAGAAACCACTTTAAGCACAGCAGTGTTTCAAATGTATTGCATGAGTGAACAAAGAAAAAAAAAACAACTCACATCTGTTTGTAAAAGTTTATTATCCAAAGTGAGTAGGCCGTGGAAATTGGTCATCCAGGTTTCCATGTTGTCTTCAAAAAACTCTGGAAGATCCTGTGTAATAATAAAGAGAGCAGCTGAAGGCAAATGCTTCACATCCCTGATGAAAGTGTATGAAAGTGAATTACTAAAACAGAAGCTGACTTGACCTCTACATGGTGCAAATTCATCATACACTTCAGTGGTAGTGGTACTGCATGATTGCCTTGCAATAGTTATAAATGCATTACAATTTATAAATGATGAACAATTTGAGTGCATTAATTTCCAATTCAAAATAATACATGAAAACAAACATTTTAATTTCAGCTTTTGAGAAACTTTGGACGCCCTTGATTGATTTTTATTACCGATTTATTTCTTTAAGGCCAAAAAATGATGACTGGCTCCTACGGGCTTCAATTAGTCTTGTGAAAAAACAATTCCAATGCTGAAACATCTGTATATTTTCATTTCATCTCATGTGCCAGACAAATTGTTGATATTGACTTTTACAACGTAGGAGAGCCAAAAAAAAAAATCACATAGTGGTAGTTCATAGGCCCTGAATACAGCATGCCTTACACAATGGCTATTACAAACTGTAAACAAACTGTATGCGACCAACCAAAATACTTCTCAAAAGTTGTTGCTTCGCACCAACTAACAGGGTTCCCAAACATTTGCTGTACCATTAATAATAAGTTGTGGCACACAAGACCACCAGAGGTGCTGACAATGTGGTGTAAAACTGTATACAACATCAAGTTTTTGGAAAAAAGATATGAGTTCCCTGTCCATCAAGAACCACAAAAACAGCCACGAAAATGTATAGTAGGAAAACAGCACACAAAGAGGTCTGGATTGTGATGTACTATTGTTTGGGGGGGAAATGATTAACTTAGCTTAGAAATGATGCAACTGTCCAAAACAACAATTCCTCAAAGTACAAAGCAAATTGAACTGACCTGGAAGTTGAGACTGTAGAACAGCTTGGAGATGAGTGTGAGGGAAGAGAAGAGGACTTTCAGGGCATTGACGTCTGTAGCATGAGTCTGACACAACTCAATAGTGGCCTACAGCAAAGAAGACACAAAAATACTATAAATATAAATACTTCTTCATATTGGAATGCCATCATAACTACGTCAAACATTTTTTGTTAGATGTTATATAACAACTGGTTTACTTGTAAATGTTGTGGTAATTGAACTGCCAGTCGTTACAAACCTTGAACAGCTCTGTCAGTGGCAGGGCAAATGTGTCCAGTACCAGTTTGATCTCTGACCAAAGCTCATTTGACTTGAACTCGTGGCGGTACCTGGAAGAAAATAAGGGGGACAGAAAAGATTAGCCAATTTCTGTTTGACGTTAATCATAAAAACATTATAAGCCATTAAGAAGTGAGCTGTACCTCTTGAAGAGGGAATGTGCAGTACGAAGCACTCCATTGATGATGTGGAAGTCCCCACTTCTGAAGCGGGTCACCATCTCGGTTAGCAGGTCAGGCCATTTCTGAGGGAAATCTTCCCTTCCTATGATACTGATGGCATCACTCAGCTGTGGAAATGCACAAGATAAACAGGGGCTTGATTGAGCATCTTCCTTCACTACTTAAAATCAGACACTTTTAAGCACTGTGACATGTAAGGATGTACCTGTTTTTGGATCTGTTCTGGGCTGCTTAGCATCAAATTTACTATGTTTGCTTTGATCGCTGTTCGGTCTGCATCAGAGACTTTGTTTGGTTCATCTTCAACCTTTGGGAAAACATTTCACAAAAGTGGCATAATCAACTCAGTGCACAGGCCAACAAGACTAATACAGCAATGGTTCAGATCAGACTTAGTACTAAATGTTACTTTATATACAGTTTGTCCCATACAGTATGACAGATGTGAACTGTGGTCCATTTCAACTGGATCTGGACACAATCTAGACAGGCTGCACCTACATATGAGATACTAGGTATGAGCAGCGAGACTCACAATGCGCCAGTTTCTTTTTATGTAGTTCTTGAATGTAACAGCAGCACAGACGCGAATCACGTTGTCTTGGGACTTCTCCAGCAAAGTGAGTAGTAATAAGGGGTAGTTCTGGTTTCCTTCTACAGATTCAAGGAACTTTTCAGCTAAGAAAGAAAAAAAGATAAACAGAAAACAGGTGCTGCAGAGATTACACAATCCAGTGGAGAGGAAAGTAGGTCAATGAGAACAATATTCTTTAGAAACTGTATTAAGATATGTAAGTTAAAGCTATTTCATTACTGTGAGTTGTATTACCTGGACGTCTGACTGCTGGGTCTGGGTCCAGTGTTTTCCTGAGGAACTCGGTGAGGGTTTGTAGGTTAGCATCATTCAGTTCCATGCTCGTAACTAAGGGGCGAGAAAACCAGTGAGTGAATGAATAAGAGACAAACATGTGTCTGATTTCCTAATTTCCTTACTACATATGGATGGACTTTATCTAAATGCTGAGTAATTCTGCACACAAATCTCAGCAATGACTTCTTAAAACGTGTGTACTGGTTCCTGTAAGCTCGCGTTACTTAAAAGTTACTTAATGTGTGCTAAGTTTAAGTACTGAAATAATCCGCGTTGCGATTAAAACGTCTTAGTTTGACTGCTCTAACAAATCAAAGCTTGATACCAAGTTCACAGCTCCTCTGCTAGTTTCAGTCATTCATGCATTCAGTCTGCCGCTGACGTTAGCTTGCTAGCAGCTAACCTAGCCAGACTGGCTACATTGGCTCAATCTGGCATTAGCTCAGTTGGCCCCGCTGACTCCAGATCGGTTTGTGCAGTCTCCTGTCTAAGCTAGCAGTACGTTAGTCTTCTGCAACTTCAAATATAAGCACATGGTGGTCGGGATACCGCATGAACTTGATCTTATAGAAAGTTATATTTAACAGAAGTTATCTATTACTCCACTATCAAGTAACAACATAAAGTAGAATACTATCTAAAGCGGCATGAGAAGCAATATCCCGATTCCAGTGAATAGACTGATCCAGCAGCCGGTCCCCTCCAAGTCAGCCTGCTAATGTTAGCGCTAGTTTGCTAATGTGTTGTGTGCTAACCACAAAGTTAGCTAATTTGCGAACATCACGCATTTAATCGCAAGATATTGGACTATGATCCAATTTACAAGTTTGAATCCCCTATTACTGGATATGATAACTGTTAAGACACTGGGAGGTCTTACCGTTACAGTATATTTCAGTCAGGGTGAGATGGGGAGGCACTACGAACCGTTCAGACGTGCTCACCGTGCCAGCTTTCAAACGTCTGGAGCAGAAGGAACTGCGCGGTCAGTACACTGCGCATGCGCAGCTGACAGACGAAAGCCGTTAGGCACGCCCCTTTGCTTGGTTTCTATCCAGTGCAGCAACACAAGGCAACATTTACATTAAATAATCATTAAATATTCCAATGAAAGGTTATTAATCATCTATATGAAGAATATATATCAATATATATAAAGTCAAATTCCTTGTATGTGCAAACCTACTTGGCAATAACTTTGATTCTGATTATATATAAATATATATAAATATATATAAATATATATATATAAATAAATATATATATATAAAAATATATATATATATAAAAATATATATATATATATAAAAATATATATATATATAAAAAAATATATATATATATACATATATATATAAATATATATATATATATATACATATATATACATATATATGTATATATATACACACACATACATACATACATACATACATATAAATGTCTTCTGCTTCCACATATGGCTTTAAGAAGATGCTTAAATTAAAACTTACAGATGTGATCATTCTTTGACAGCTATTGTATTACAGTTCAAGTGATGCATCTCAAACATCAACATGCAGTAGTTCCTACCAAGTAAATCAATACAGCCAAATTGAACTTTTCACATTTTAATCATGAAAGCATGAAGGCAATCATCACAGACTGACAGTCATTAACAATAATGCACTTAGAGCAGTATATCTGAAATGTAAAACAAACAAAAAAAACAGCTTCAACACAGAAAGAAGCTTTTATGACTACAAACACGTTTTTTAAACGACTACACAAAGTTAACACTTTTAGTGAGCGTAACCCTCTTCCTGTCTCACAGGCACAGAGGGCACAGAGGCTCAGAATACGAGCATGCTACAGGTTGTGCGTCTGACGGATGTTTAGGGTGTCTCGCAGCATCAGGTCACGGAGTCGCCAAAGGGCATCTGCCATTGTCTTGTGGGCCCCCTTACTCTTCAGCCAGTGGGATGGCAGTCTGCTCTCTTGCTCTTTTGTTAGGCGCACATCTTGTTTTTGAACTGAAAGTGCACAAATAAAACAAAAATTACACATCTGGGGATTTAGCATTTTACACTAATTTGTTAATAACCAATTAGGATTAGTGAATATGATAATATGATGTTAATATGATATTCTTTTAAAGGCTTTAACTACAGTAGTGTGTAAAAAATATTACAGTGCATGTGCTTTCGAAAGCCTACTGTATGGATTAATGCTCAAATCAGGGTTCACTGATAAAAGCTGGACAAACAAGACCCAGAAATACATACTGTATCTCCCAAGCTATGATAGCCAGTGTGATCATCATTTTATATGTGGACTTAATCACTTGCAATCAAAAAACAAGATTAACCTGAGAGAGCTTGATCCCACTTGCTAATGGTAGAGGTCTCTGCAGTAAGACCCTCGATGTATCTGAGGTATGCCTCAGAGTGGAGCAGCCGCTGAGATTTGGCTGGTGGGGACACAAACACCGGGGTGGAGGGCTGCTGGAGCGCAGGTTGTCCCATCTGGCCTTGTCCTGGGTATGGTGGTGGAGCCTGCTGCCCTGGGCCCATCAAGCCCATCTAATGAAAATATTTTAAGAACTCTTAGTCAGGTTGGAATCCACACAGCGTTTCATCTTCATCAATATCTAATTTAAGCTCCAATCGCGTGTGTGTGCCCAAATGTCACAAGTATGATCTGTAGGCCTTTAAGGACAAGGTTTGCCATCCAAGCAATAGCTGTCCCCCCCCCCCCCCNNCCCTTTTTTTTTTTAAACATACATAAAATTTTACAGTTTTTTACGGATTTAAAACACTATATTCTATCAGGTAAAATTTAATATCATGCAGTGGAATATGCAGCTGCCGTTCTCCTGTGCCTCTTTATTCTGGTTACATTGTGTTGTTCCTATAGTGTTGTCTGTCTAGTACCCCTTGAAAACCCTGACTTTTGTTTTGCTTTGCTCTATTGGTGGACGTGGTAATTTAGTCTTTTAAATTGATTTTTGTTTGACACAAATTACTCACTTACATAAGTTGCAAAATACTTGACGTTGATCTGTGTCCTGTTTTGAATTAACGCCAGTGGGACTTCTTTCAGGGATACCGTGCTACAGTCTACGAGGGCTAAACTTCTGCAAAATGGAAAAAATAAATGTTGCACAGAAGCAGCAGAGAAGCTGTTTTTGCCAACCTTGTCGTGTGTTTTTTTTTCAGTCATTGGCAGGTTTGCCAGTATGAAACAGATGAATGGACATTAACTTGTATTTAGTTTATTGTTTGGAGTTCACTGAATAATTCATCATCTTAGAGTTGAACCAGGTGTCATTGAGAAAATACAGAGCTACATCAGTGAAAAGATATATTTATGTGGGTGTTTGTCTGTTTGCAAGTGAGACAGCAACAGAGAAACTAGTTCAATGTGGAGGATTTGTGGATGCAAAGTGTTCTGCTAATGTTAACGTGAAGGATGAGCCAGAAATACTGCTGATTTTAGTCATACTGTACTGTATTTTATTTTCTCATTGCTAGTTTTACAGAGTAAAATCTTGTTTATTGCTAAAGTCTGATCCGTGGCGTGCACTCTCATTGGTACTGAAGTGATGTTGTCCTTTGGAAGATTACTGTGTGTCTTGCATGGCCTGTCTGACATTTCACGGTGGTAAACTAGTAGTAGAATAGTGATGTTCACCAGACAGAAATATGATAGTATGATGATAATATTATAGTGATATGATACAGAGCTTAAAATGATACACCAACCCCCGTCCCCCCTTCAGTCAGACGGCCCGAAGCCAACTATTCCACATTTGATAAAACTAAAAAAAGACTGAAAAAAACACTGAAACTGTATTTTCACTCTCATTTCTGAAAATGTTTTATAATAGCTTGATGTGAACTTACCTAATTTTCTAAATGTTATCCAGGAGTCTCAAATCCTTCTCTGAACATCAAGGCAGCAACATGTACCTAAACTCTGATCTTACATATGGTTTGCAATGATTACTTTCTTACAGAGCCGTATGGATTACCTGGGATCCATGAATGTTTCCTGCTCCAGATCCACCTCCCATGCCACTGACACCTGTGGGAAAATTCAACATCAAGACACTGTCAAAAAGTGCAGCGGGTCACTTGATATTGGTTTATATTACAAATGCCACATTCAAAGTCCAAAACTGAAATCAACCCGTGTCATTTCTACATCAGAACACTCAGGAATGCCAATTATAAATTTTTCTCATTGGAGACACTGAATTTCTCTCAGTGACCAACAAGCCTAGTGGTAATGAGCAGGACAAACAACCAAGCCCCAGTTGAGGCTATCTGCTCTCAACTGACTAGTCATCAACTCAAGGACCTCAGCCTATTGGTACAGGTAGCCCCTCCAGCGAGTCAGATTGGTAGACAGGAAGCAACTGCGTGGCAGGTGGGGTGGCTATGACAGCACTCTTACCAAAGTATGGCATTCCAGGAAACCCAGGCATAACGGGCAGGAGATGTTGGGGAAAGACAGGCACCCCCATGTGATGTGGTGGTATGCCAGTCATACTAACCATGCCTGCAACGTGGCCCTGCGAGGGCATCATAGCTGACCTATCCACCTTATTTTGGAACGCAAATACGGACACAGTTTCCGGGTTTTTGTGCGAGACTTCCGGTCAGGCACTTCCGGTCATCGGCTAGCTAACTCACTTTTCAGCGCAGCAGAAGCTAACACAACAGCTTTTTAGACAACTATGGCTTCAAGGAAAACCGGAATTGTTAAATACGCTAATTAAGCTAGTTAGCAATGTTGACGGAAACGATCAAATGGAACTACGGCACAAAAACCAGAAGTTCGACCGACTGTTTACTTCGCGTTCCAAAATAAGGTGGATATGCACCCATCATACCTTGTTAGGAGGGAACAGTAGTAACACAGGACAGCAACATGCATCAGTCAAACATGCATCAATTACTTCACTACCAAGCATGCAGAAATATGTTAATATATATGCTTTTATTTAATCACCACATCATTATGATGGATAATGAATGGAAATAAAGGCCACGCAAATTAAAACAATTTGGTGAACATGCACTACTGTCAAGCACTGATTAATTTTTAAGTCCCAATCCTCACATGGTGTACAGCAACCTTTCCACTTCGTGTTCAAATACAGATATGTGGAGTCTACAATGATGTCAGGATGGAGGAATAAAGAGTACTGTACAACAATCAAGGTTTGGGCTTATCAAATGATGTTAGAGGCGACATAAAATGAAATCACGACACTGCAACATCACAAACATGCTGACATGGGTGTGATTAGGAAACTTAAAAAATGTGAATATATCTAGCAGTTCAGCTTCTTATTCCAGCCTTCTAGTGTACTCTGGGGATCCATCTGCATCTATGAGGGGTTACCTGACACAGGCGTCATGCTGGGATTTAGCATCCCCATGGGGGTTGGGGGAGGCACCACCCCCATCAGTGCCCCTACTGGGGTACCTGCTCTAGGGGACGTCTGATGCTGGGCCCTCTCACGCTCCTGCTGCTCGGCCACTTTAGCTGCTCGCTCTGCGACACAATAAAGACGAGACATAGGGTGTTAACTTTGTATGGTTCGCAATTCTTGAAACAGAAACATCTGGATCAAGACTAGAATTTTAAAAAGTTACGCTCACCTTCATATTCTGCTTTCTTGGAGCCCTCCAGGTTCCTCCACTCTGTGCCAACGAGGCGGCTCAGCTCCCCAAAGGAGAAGTCCGGGTGCTGGGCTTTGATGACCGCTCGCATCTCACTGCTGAACAGGATGTAGCCGCTCATGTTGATCTTCCGCTTTGAGCCCTCCTTCTTTGAAAGGCCCTTTATGGATTTCGGTGTGGACTGCAACCAAACAGGAGAAGCACTCACAAAAATGCTACAAGCCACAAAATCACTTGTTACTTTGCAGAGGAATATTTACATTTGTAATTAAATACTACCACCCTGACCTGCGGAGGAGTGTAAGGCATGATATCCATGTCACTAGACATGGAAGACTGCATCTGAGGAAGAGACTGGTCCCCTAGCTCGCCATCATCATCCCCAAGATCCTCCAGCTCCTCATCTGTCATATCAGCAAACTTAGCCTCCAGTTCCTCAATTTTCCTGTCCAGCAGAGGGGATGGCTCCTTCTGGGGCACTATGAGCTTCCTGTATGAAGACAATCAGAAAAAATATACTGTGCAATTTATTCACCTTTTTTAAATAAATCCTTCATTTAGGAAGAACTGGATGTCATACTTTAAGTTTGTCTTTCATTGAACAGGAAAACAGGCATAGACAAGGCACAACCAAAGATTTAACGCAGCCTACACGGGAGGATAAGATGTTTCTGTATTTAGGATCAGTGCATGTTTACTTTGTAGTTCTTAACAAAGATTTTTGTATTTCCATTCCTGCTGCCAACAGTAACATTAACAGTTAAAGCATGTAAAGCAAGAATGGTTTTTCACCTAAAATAGTAGATTTCATCCTCCACCACCTTCCCAGAGAGTGAAAAGCGCTTAAGACCCTTGAACTTCTTCATCTGCTTCTCACTCTCAATGTAGCGGCTCTCACAGAGCAGAACATTCTCTTCAGGCACTTCAGTTGGCCGACACGACAGGTAGTCTTTGAAGGACGACACGACACACTTCCCTGTGAAACAAGAAAACGGACTCAGTGACTGCATTAAACGTATCAAAAGTTACACATGGCAGCATTTGTGAAAACAAAGTGCCGGTATTCAGTTCAACCCAAAGTACAGTAAGGAGGGTAACCTATGATGCAGGTCATGGGACAAGCCTCCTCAAGGTTGCTAAGGAACACTTCCTTCTTGTAGAACATCTTAGTGGGCTCATGCTCTGTTTCTTCTGGGTGGATGAAGATTGGACCAAAGAAGTAGCCTGCTCCATCTCGCATCCACATTTTCTCAATCCTGTTCAACAGAATTTAAAAAGTAAGCTGCATTAGATACAAAGGAAATCAGATAACCCTCATATCTGATATGTGATTTAGTAACACACTACCAACACACTACCATGCCATTGCACCAAGCTCCCTGTGATATTTTCCAACCATACCACAATATTCCTGTGTCCATGTTTGACGGGAAGGAGGTGATATGTCTCCCATGGTGAGTTGAAAAGAAAGCACTTAGGCCCTTTGCATTAATTTGCATGTATGGCTTTAATTAAAGAAATGCTTATGGATATTAAACAAAATATCAACGTTTGTCAAGTTTCAGCTAAATGCTTTCATCCACTACAGAGAATACAGTATACTGTAAGCATGCACTGTAAAGTGTATAAATGTATTTACTCTACCTTCCCACTCGGTGGCGCACTAGTCCATGTGAACCAATGTAAACACAGTCTCCCACTTTCAGCCACAGGTTGTTGTAGCAGAGCTGCTCGTAGTACTGACACCCGGGCTCCCCATTGGTCATGTCCATTGGAACATCCTCCCTCTCCTGCAGACACAAATTGTTTTCCTGACAGCAGTCTGTGTTATTTTACCTGTAGTCTGTCATTTTTTATGGAAAAAAAACAACAGGCATATACCTTGTCTACAATACCATCTGTCATTTTGCTTTCATCAACCACCTCCGGTGGTTTCTCCTCTTGTTTGGGGGCAAACATGGATGCCACACGGACGACAGGTAGCGGTACCTCTCTGGGAAGAAACCGAACAGAGCTCAAGGGCATGGCCCACATCTTGATCTTCTTGAAGGACTTGGACTTGGCAGAGTAGCGTGACTCACAGACATAGACATCCTCGGCTCTGAAGCCTTCTGGATGAAGTTTGAAGTACTCCTTGAATCCCACACACCATAAATAATTTGGTCAACACTCAATACACATTCAAACAGCCAACAATAGCTCAAGAACAAAACCTTTACCGAACAAACGTATAGGAAAAAGACAGAATTTACCTTTACAAACATGACCACACATTTTCCCAGAATCTTGCTGACAGGAGCTTTGTTGTAATAGTCACTCTTAAAAACTTCCTTCTCCAAGAACTTCCTTGTGGCGAGATGAAATGTTTCATTTGGTCTGTAGAACCAGCAGCCATACAGCCACTTCTCACCTGCATTTATCAGAGGCGTAAAAACTGAATGAATTAGAACTGGTCTCAATAAAAACCATGTCTTACTGAACTGGAGATACCGTACGTAACAAAAAAAAAATCGAGCAGAAAATATCATTATATAAAATATCACCTTTCTTGCAAAAAATACTAATTATTGTCTGATTAGTGCAGTAATGAGACTCACCAGTGTCGTCCTGCCAAAGGCGCTCAATGTAGATGATATGAGGCTGGAGGTTTGGCTCTGCAGGCTCCACATACACATAGTCTCCCACGTGGTACATACTGTCTTTGAAGCTGCAGTCTTGACTGTAGGTGCGTTGCAGGCTAGACTGCCACGATCCTCCCACAGAGTCCTCTCTCTTCTCAGCTTCTGGGAATTCACAACTGACTCAGTAAAACAATACCACAGTATATGCTGACACAGCACATGATGGAGCTTCAATGTGCTGTGACATTTAATGTATATTTAACAAGATACCCCTTTTTTCCTCTTCCCTCTTGATTTTGTCCTCCTCAAACTCCTTGGGAAGCTTCTCTTTCTTCTCCTTTTCCACATCACTGTGCAGATGTTTGGAGGTATAGCTGAGAGCAGGAGACATTAAGATCTCTCCGTTCTTGCACAGCTCGTCTCTGATCCGGATGAAGAACTGCTGAAGCTCCACAGCATCTTCAAAGATCTCGGAATCTGTCCTGTAATGAACATATGGTGTAACAAAGCTTTCTTCCAATACAACAATCCTACAACATCAATGTATAAAAAGAGGATTAGACAACTGATTTGATTTTGCACAGGATGGTCAACAGTACCTCACCTATTCAATCGTCTGGCTTTTTCCAGCACTTCAAACATGTGGTCCTGAAACACATCCAGCCTCTTGTAACGCCCTCGATCTACATTAGTCCTGATGATCTCAAAATTGAGTCTTGGCTTCTCAGGATTTGCAGGATCTAGGGCAGGAATCTCAGCGAGTGAATCACTGTAGCACCGGCCCTCGTCATCTTGGTGCCCGAGCACAGAGACAAAGAGGCTGCGGATGAGTTCCTGGATGAGACGGGGCACATCAGGCACGTGGGCGTCATCTCCTCCTTCCAGGTCGCGCCTCGTCTCTAACAGCACCCTGTGCAGCACGAGAGCGTCGCGGTAAATCAGAGACTCGGGCTCGTTGTAAGTACAGGCGTTGTTGAACATGAGCACCAAGTCCTCCACCAGCGCGTCCACGTCCTGGTACTTATTAGCCAACATGTGGCTCTTGATCTTCTCCATGTCCACAGGTTTCTTGATGGCGATGTAGTAATCAGGCAGCTCGGCGCGAGATGGCAGCCGCAGGAAGATTGTGCTGAGGCGACGGCCCCGCTTATCTGTGTAGTTCTTGACAGCCTCATAAAGCTCATTCAGCTTCTGCTGTAAGGGTGTTAAATACTTGGACTTCTTCAGAGTAATGCTGTTCTTTCCTGCAATCAAATTAAGCGTATGTGTGTTAATGATAACCAGTCTCACAACTTTGCTTGGACTTGATCCAGTCAGGTGATGTTAATCTGGCTGACTAAGTGACATACTTATTTTCAACTTTGGGGACATCATGTCATCATCATCTGTCGCTGGCCCAAGATCCCTGCGTCTGTCTTTCATAATCTTCTCTAGGATGTCAGCATCATTGTAGACCTTGAACGCAACAAAGAAGTTCATCACGAGGAGCTGCTGGTTTCTGGATAAAGTTTCTCTCAGGCTAAATTTCACTTACAGTTAATTCTAACCTTTGTCAACATTCAGATCTTAGTCTGTTTATCCTTTTTAAGACTGATTCATGAGTGGACTCTTCTTTACAACGGGAAACACGTGTGCTTTTCAGACTGTTCAGAACAAATAAATTAGAATACTTGAACAAATCATCAATGAAAGGTAGATACAAATACCAAACAGATCTTACCTGGGAGCCTTCTTCGTTGTAGTGTCGAGCATTGCGGAACATCAGCTTCATATCCTCCACCATTGCATCTTCAGTCATGTACTTGTCTGAGCGGATGTTGTGCTCAATGGTCCTGAGGTCCATCGGTTCCAGGATGACCTTGTAGTAGTCGGGATAGTCCTTCTTGGAGGGCTTGACCATGAAGAGGTCGCACAGCCTCCGACCAGTGCCAGCTTCTCGCGCCTCAGTCACAGCAGCGAAGAGGACTTTCATTCGGTTTTTCTTTGTATTCTTCTTATGACTGGAAACAAAATGCAAGTCAACTGCCTCTCTACCTCCATGTACAAAAAAACTACATATAGTTGAGCAAGTAAAATGTGACAAAGTGCAAACCTTTTTCTTTTTGTGCTACTGGTGTCAGATGTGGCAGAGGAGAGCATGCTGTCTCCATCATCATCATCTCTCTGCAAAAGCTCCTTTCTTTTCATCTAGACAGATAACAGGTAACAAATATACTGTATATACTGTACATATAATGGTTATAATGACTTAAAAATACCACAAAGCCGATAAAAATGTAAAACTTTGGCATCTTTGGTTTTCAAGAACACAGAAAAAAAATCAAACACAGATGCACAACTACGACAGGTGCACACTGGGACTGACCTGCTGAATGTGTTGGAGTTTGAGTGCACGCTTGTAGATGGACGAGTGAGGAACATTGTAGCGTTTGGCATTCTCAAACATCAGCGTCAGATCAGAGTCAATGTGCTCGACGCTCTCATATTCATTGTTCTTCATCTTGTTCCTGTGGGGAATTACGGGCTCTCACATTTGGCAAGGAGGGCACAGAAATACTGTACTGTACAGTGAGTGTGTGTGATGCCGTAGGGGTAGAAAATAAAAAGAGAGAATGTTGGTGAAACAAAATAAAACAAATCAATGATGAAAACATGAACAAATTAGAAAGAAATTAAGCAGAAGCAGAATGGGTTTTCCATCCCAGTAGTGTTTGTAAAATGCTGCTTGGGAAGGTTGTATGAAAACTAATTTCTATATTATTGCCACTAACCTTTTCCACTGCAATAAAATACAATTGTAATTCATTTATTGAACAAATGACTTGATGTAAGACATATTTAATGTGTTATCTGACACTGAATTCACAGGATTTACTGAGACACTTCAACCTAGCTGATAAAAAGACCTAATTTGCATTTGACTTCTAAGAACATTTTAAAAGGTAATCTAAAATTCACTTGATAGATAAACAAATATGCAATATGCAAACTATGCAAAAATATCACATGACAAAAAAAATGTGCTTTTTTTTGCAAATTAATTGAAAACGAAATACAAAAATATCAATACTGAATACTTTATTTTTTCAGAGACTATTTTTTCCAATGAGCTCTCCATTGTTAATTAACTCCTAAAAGGGATTTAAATTTTAAAAAATCCATTTTGATGTAAAAGAATATGTCAAGACATATTAAATCTGAGTTGAATTCAGATGGTAACACCACTAAGGTCAGAAAAAAATGTAGACAGATTTCAATATTGTATTAAATCTGTCTGGCCCTTGTAGACACAGACATGTGAAAACACACACAGAGTTATATCTGTATTAGTTCTGTCATACTTGATCTGATGGAGGCAGATGGGTTGATTGATCTGGTGGAAGTAGTCGGGGTAGTCCTTCCTGGAGGGCAGCTGCAGGAAAGGCTCAGAGATCAGCTGGCCCTGGCTGTTCCTGGCACCTCGCACAGCCTCATACAGCTGGAAGATGGGATTACTCATGTCCATGTTAGAGGTCATACTCTCTGCCTCAGATTCCCCCTCATCATAGTGGACAGAACCTGAGAAATACCGGAAGAGATAAATAAACAATGATAAATCTATCAATTACGGCAATTCATTGCACAGAACATCTTCATCAATGCTCAGTGGATGCACATGTGTGTTTAATGGACCTAAGATAATGAGGTGAAGATGTACCAGAGAGTATGCCTTCCTCATCACTTTCGTACTGGAGAGCCATAGTGATAGCTGAGAGGCGGTCTCCCTGAGCGGTCCTTCTATTCCTTACAGAGACAGGCAGAAGAAGAGGAGGAGCGACAGAGTTAAAATCAAGTGAACACGACTTTATTCCACATTGTTCCTAGCGTTGTCTCCTGTTTACCTGATGCGAATGCTGGACTTGATTGGTTCTCCATGTTCCATCTCAGACTTCTTTTGTGCAAAAATCTTTTTGATGGTGTTTGCATCCTGTGAAAACATGAGTAGGTCTTAGGTGTGCATGTCGAACATCGCTAATGACATCCAGCATGTATCATTTTCTCAATTACACACTCACCTTAAACACTTGCGATCCAGGCTCATTGTAAGTTTTGGCATTCTTGACCAGCAAATCTATATCTTTAGCCATGGTACTGACACTCCTGTAGTGGCTCAACTGAAAGCAGATACATTTATCAGACATTTTATCAACATAATGTTGTAGCTAACTAAAATCAGAATTTAACTGATAAAGAAATTATTGGAATAGCGTACCTGAATCTTCTGAGCAATGATTTTCAGATCTATTGGTTCCTTAATGATGGCATAATAATCTGGGTATTGCTAAATGAAAAAGGCATACTGCGCATCAAAGCCAAGTCGCTCATTTTACGGATAATGTTTTACTGAAGGTACTCATACCATTTTGGAGGGAAGCTTCTGGAAGAGCTCGCTGACCAGGCGGCCGGTGGGCTCAGTGTAAGATACCACAGCATCAAGGAGCTGCTCGAGGACCTCTTTCAAGCAGGTAGGTGCACTCTGTCACACGCAAGTGGTCACACAGTTTAGGTAACGGAAATACTGCATCACCCTCTGTGATATACAGTATATGTACCCAAACTACACTGAAAAACCACTCCATTATGGCAAGTCTACAGTAATAACTATTAGATATTGTATACTGTATATTATAAGATACTGTTTTCCTTAAAACTATTGAAAATTTAAATCTATCAATGGCGTGAGATAAATTTGCTTTCAGTGTGGCTTCACTTTTTAATAATTTCCTTCATACAACCAAACGATATCTTGTAACAAGAGGCACCTAAGCTGCATAATGTCCCCTTAAAATCAATAAGTTATATAAAACATAACATAATAAGCTCAATAAAGCATTAAAAATCATGTATTTATAAAAGCAACATAGTTGTTAACATAGTTGGGAAATATTAATACGCGAACTCTCACAATAGTTTGGTAAGTCTGCCTCATGCAAAAAACTCATACTTTCAATAAGTAAATTGTTTATCTATTACTATGAAAATGAATGTAGCAATAAGCTCAGATGTTGGGTAAATCTGGGTTGCAGGTATAAAGTTTCAAAACACCACTATAGTACACATGTTGAGTAAGATACTGTGAATTGATTCAACAGATTAGTAACATGGATTCTAACCTCAAGATGAACATTATTAGCAGCACATACCGAATGAAGAGTCATAATCAATCTGTGTTATCAGCAATGTGCGTGAGTGTCACCTCATCCTCGGTGGACCCTCCGGGGTTGTCTTGCGCATCGTACCCATCTTCATCATCGTCATCGTATTCCCCTCGCTGAACAAATTCATTCTTGGTTCGCAGGTAAAGGTCCCACAATTTACAGGCCGCCCTGTACTCGGGACTGTCAGACTAGACAGACACAAGCAAAACATATATTCGTGTGGGAGCATAGCCAGAGCCTTGCACAGACGTATACACAATTTTTACCTTGTAATATTTTTTTTTTTTACCTTGTAATATGTTTTTGCATTGTTGAATAACAGTTGAAAGTCACTGGTGAGTTGTTCAACGTCATCATACTCCTCCATCTTTAATTTCTGCTGGATCTTCATCATGTCAATAGGCTGAGACACCACGTGGTAATAGTCCGGTTGATTCCTGTAAGAAATGGGGACTTTTTCTGTGTCTGATGTTACTTGACTGATATTAAAGGATGTGATTATATGCACATATCTAATGACCACTCATCCCTTTCCTCACCTTCGTTTGGGGGCTCTGATGAACAGCTCACACAACATCCTGCCCTGGTCATCCTTGTAATCTCTGATTGTGTTGTACAGTTCATGACATACAGCAATCTGCAAGGCAGGGATTAAACACTGAAAAATATCCACATCCTTTCCCATGCCAACTACCTAATCTGTGTAGGTAGTATAATTCTGACAGTATGTTAAAAGAAAAACAGTAACTGGAAATTTGTAAAATTACAGGATCCACAGTTGGAATGTTTGAGGTCCTTCTCCTCTTTCTCCCAATTGAAGACACTAACGATGAAGTCTGGCTATCGTCAAAATCTCCTCCACTCACACTGCTAGAGGGGGATGTCGCCCTTCTCCTTTTCAAGGCCATGACGAACCCCTGAGGTAAAGAGCCAGCAAAGTAACAGGTATCAATACATAGAGAAAGTCTTACACTGGAGCTATAAACATTACATTCTCAGTTTTCCAACAGTACCTAAACAGTGCAGAAACTACAGAGACTGAGAGAATAATCTCAATGAGGGACACTGGCCGGGCTCTGCAGCAGTCACTTACACCTGCTGACAGGGTTGCCATCAATGCCACGTAACACAGAATAGTTCCTCTCTGAAAAGTAGTGCCATTCCTTAATGATTCCTCCTCAAACACTGTGTAAAACACACAGTATAATTTCATTGTAAAACATGACTACAGAGCTAATTTTATAACTATAGCTACAGCTGGCAGAGCCTCTCTCTCCTATTTAGAGTGTTTGCTCACATTACAATAGGCGATGTGGAGTGGGGTCTTCTTTTAATATTGTGAATCATGATATGCAGTTGTTGTCTTATTCAATGCTACAAATACATGGCACTTCTGCTTCGGCTTCCCGTGCAGTTAAAATGGAAGAACACTGACAACATGACATGTAATTTCTCTTACCTACATAGATACTATGATATATGTGGATATGGGCAGGGGATATGTTTTGTTTTGTTTCTACATTTAAACAGACCAAACATCAAAAGTTAAAAATGGCCTCTTCACCTTAATGACACATCCCTCTCCTGTCAAATGCAACAGACTACTGCTGAGAATGTGAAGCTATGATTACCAATGCTGAAGCTATTGTTAATGACTAATAGGGTTTCTCACAGTACACATTTTGATTTGTTGTGGTAGGAAGAGCACAGGTGTTACTTAATAACATTATCAATGACTGCGTCTGTGTGACAGTGAACCAGCAGGTACAGTACCAGGACGCTGAAACTGAAGCAGCTAAACAGAATTCAGCCATCATTCATTTTGTTTATTTACATGTACTTTTCCTACTGTGTCAAAACGTCCTCCATTAAAGCTGATAATGTTTCGGTCTCTGGGTTTATTTCAGCAGAGAAGCTACCACAGTCAGAATGCAAAGCCTTCACAATTCATAACCACACTCAACATGTATTTAAAAAGAGATTAAAGATACATTTGGAGAAACAGAATAAGATAGAGGCACAAAAGGGAAGTTTTAACCCGTTTATGTCTCACAGCTTCACTTTAACTTGTTGTTCCTTCATAAGGTTGGTAAGGGAGGGGTACTTCTGAAGAAACAGGACAAAATGATAGAAAACTTTAAAATTAAAAATGTAGGGATATTTTAGTTAAAGTTAATATTGTACTGTACTGTAATGTACTAGAAGCAGCGCCATGGGGATGGGAGATACCCACATGTCAATTTCATGTCACCCCAAATGAACCCTAATTAAATGCAGTACGTAAATTTTGATAAATTCTCCTCTCAAATGGCGACAGAAACAACATAAGCAGCTCAAGGGTGTTTTTCCACAGACTCACTGGTCTTCTAGTAGGCTTTATGTTCCTTATTTTCAGATAATAAAAAGGTGACAACCACACTAGCTGCCTCTTATCACCTGGAATGACATTTCTATCAGCGGGCACCACTGATGCTGGCATGTCTGGACTCACCACTAACATGTTAACCGCTCCCTCTAATGTCATGTATAGTTAGCTGCGCACACCCCGCAGTCCAGTGTGCACACATCGGCAGTTAAGCTAGCACACACGGAGCAGCAGCTGCCCACCACCCTGTCACTCAGTGCGGACAGGTAACAGACCACAGAGCAGCTAACGTTAGCTACAGTTAACGGTTAGCCTCCAACATCACCTAGTCAGAGCCGAGACAAAGGCATCACTGTGACAACGTCTAACGTTACAAAGCGACCGTTAAGTAAACGGACGACGACACTTCATGGAAAATATCCCGGTTTATATTTCAGTCCACTTGACATAGTTGTGTGCTTACCTTCTGTGAGCACGTTACTAGACCCACAAAATCTTAACCATGAAAAAAACCAATCACTTATCGATTTTAGGCGGAGGGACAGGAGTGTGAAGTTATCGACAACTCAGCTGACACTTCCGTTTGCTCACCTTCAGAATAAAAGCGTCTATGGCGTCCACGCAGTTATAAGTGCGTTTTACACCATTTTAATGATTATTTCCCCTCTTTCCACTTTAATGTTGGATTTGTTTATTAAGCAGATCGCATAATGGTGGCCGCTTTAGTATTTTGAAACAATATTTATGGCGCAATTAAAAAAACAAAACGTGTAAGATACAACCTCCCTGACAGAGTTCCTGTTAGATGAATTGCACTTTACACATCAACCTTGCCATTAAACCTCTTCGTTTTGGCTGAATAAAACCCCCTGAGCTCTCTAACCTGCATAAAACTACACCAGCTGCATCAAGTAGGCATGTTCACAGACATGAATCCTGTTTTAAATCGTATTGTGTATATATCCCCACTGGCTCATTGAGAACTCATGCTTTTTTCCATGTATGATGTGATCAGTCACCTATAAGCAGCAGTTTTTGCACCTTGAAGATTCATTTCCAATCCCTTAAATTCCTGATACGTTATTCCAGAGTGTTTGAGAGTTCAGTTCTGTCTTTCTTTCTTCGAGTTACAGACTCTCATGGAAACATTTAGAGTTGCCATGTCACCAAACTCATCCTGAGAATTAAAAATGACAATAAAAGCACAATTTTGTCCTGCAGAATGGCTCTCTGACTGATTTCTGAAGTTCATCAGAACTGATGTTGTATTCAAGCCACATATGTAAAGCCATCATAAAGACAATAAGAGAATATTTTTGTCTGATTTCTCAGTAATAAGTGGACGTAGCCCATTCTTGTGGAAGTAATGGTAACATACTGGTGCACACTACATGTTAACAATAACAGTTTTTAAGTACTCGTAGTGAACCAAATGGTGACTTGATTTTATTATTTGCTACATTTCCAGATCAACTTTGAATTTCTGGATGGTTTTACCTATTCAGACCTCTAAAAATCATTTAAATAAAACTGGGACAAAATCATTCTTTTATTGACATATAGGATAGGATTTTATTCATCCAAATATAAAACAATAACAAAATAAAGTATAAAGATTATCAGTAAGGTGCAAAACCATTGTACACAATGTCAGAAATGTCAGGAGGTGGATATGGAGGTGGTGACAACAGATCACAAGACATTGCTTAATTTTAAGGGGTTTTAATCCAAAAAGGTTGCAAACCACTGTTCTACAACATTCAAACATGTAACTACTGTAGCACTTGAAACTATTAGTAATTTTTGCTTTGTCAGTATCTTATAGAGGAAGAAATTACTAAAGGGGTAAGGAAATGGGTAAATGATCACTTGTCAACTACATATGAAAAGAGTAAAGGCTTTAAAATGTCTTTAATGCCTCCCTCCTGACATTTTCTGATTCAGTCTGTCAATAGATGTGTTGTAGTCTTGCTTTTAGGGCATGGCATAGTAAGATGAACAGACAATGCAAAGATGTGATATGTTTCAGAGTCAGTAATATGGTTTTTTCCTCTCCATGACACCTGCTGGGCAGCTCCAGACGGACACATATAAATATTGTTAAGGTTTCCTGTCTGTCAATATGAGGATGTAGAAGAAAAAAGAAGAAACACTATGGCCTGCATGATAATAAGCATGCCAGCTGCAGTAAAATATCAACAGTGGGCCAAACAGAAGATGGTAGATTTTTTCAGATGTGAATTGACAGACATAATCGCCTCCAAAGTGTTCACAAAGAATGAGAGGAATTTTCCGTTTAGTCTTTCATGCACGTTTAAAGAGGATTCATGATTGCCACTCCCACAGTCTTGGGCAGGTTATACCACATTTTTGAGATATGACCAATTGTATCAACGAAAACAAAAATATAGCTTAGAATGTAGTTTATCAACAAGTGTCAAAACATCACAATGAACAGGCAAGAGAAGAATTAACTGTAGTGCGAGCTAACATCAGGAAAATGTGTGGAGTCAGGCCAGTGAAAACTATTGAACAAATGGATTGTTTTACAAGGAGAGGAAATTCAGTTTCAATTTGTTTAACAGGAAGTAGTTTAAAGTACTATGTTGAAAAGGACACATTGATGTGTCATTGGGCAATATTCATATTTAAGGTCAAATTGGAAACTGCACTTAGAGAGGTGTTAAAACAGAGTTGATGCTGTCTGATGTTCCTATAAACCATGAGATTTAACAGAACAGCCTCATCAGGCTGAGGGAAACAAGCCACTGGAATTAACCAAAGACATTTTGCCTCAGCAGAGATACAACTCTGTTTTTGATAAAGACCATCTTTATATACAGTCTATGTTGAAGATAGGTGAGCGTCGCTACAATAACATTAAGTACTGACCCTCAAATGAAAAAATAATGATTGCACTGCAACTGAAGATCACTGACAGTAGCCTACAGAGGATATTTCTAAATTGTCCCTGGATAGGACAGAGAGTCTTATTTTTATTCTACAAGGTTTGGAAGAGATTTCATGTTGGCCACACCCATGTAAGCTACGTGAAAGTTAATACAAATTAACATTTCAGTACATGTAGCTTTGCTGTCTGCCATTATGAAAAGGAAGAAGAAAACACAAGACACACGATACATGAAAGCACCAAAATGGTGATGGTTTGATTTTGGTGGATAACAGGGTTACTGGTAAAAATGAGGAGGCAAATTAACATGAACATTAATTGACAGTAACAGTCTTTATTGTTATGTTTTGGGGCAGGCCAGGACCAGTATGAACATAAGTTATTTTAACTTTTAGTTAGTTTAGTTTAACATTTTTTATCCTGTGGTATGTTTCAATTTAATACAATTATGCATAAAACCGTGTTTGTGTTACAATATATTTATAGTTTGTTTTATTTTATTTCATTTTATATTTTATATTTCATATGTTTAGGCTCCATGTTGGAATGAATGTGTGTTTTTTTGTTTTGGTTTCTTCTTCTCTTTGCTTTTATTTTTTTTTAAAGTGTATTATGTTTATGTTGCATATGAAAGAATCAAATTAAATAAATCAAATAATTGAAATAACTGAATTAACTCCAGAAGATGGCAGTGAAGCACATCAACTGCAGTCACCCATCAAAGAAGAAGAAGAGGAGACCCGGAGCAGGAAGTGTATGTTCATCGGTCCCATGTGTAGCTGTTCACTCGTTCATTCATTGCACCGACAGCTTTAGCTACGTTACATATTGTTTCTCACGGAGCACGGACATCATTGTGCTTTTAGGATACGATAAATTATCTCTCCCAAATAAACCAAAGACGAAAACGGTGGTGTCTCTGCGAGCTAATAGTGACGCTAGCTAGCTAACGTAGAAATCGCGCTAAAGTTGTTTCGAGTACGTTATCTGAATGAAAAGTGCAGTGGACACTAGCATGATCAAGGAAAACCGGTGGAACATCCCCCCCAATGCTCCAGCATGCATGGAGAAGCATCTGTGCTCGGCGCAATACAGAGCCGGTAGGTAACGAGGCGAGCTAGCTGAAGGTTACACAGGAAAACACGTGGTGTAGCAGGTTGCTTATTATTAGTCTGAGTCTGTTTACATCTGGACTGATGTGCAAGGGTCCTCTGGTAATTTGGCGTGTACACAATCCGCCGAAAATGTTAAATAAATGAGATTTCTGCTTAGAAAAGTTGTGCACATGCTCAGCAGCCCAGCCAGGGTCTTTATTCTGATGCAGGTGGTTTTATAAGAAGCAAAAAACAAATTGCATATCACAGATTAAATATGAGCCACTCTGTGGATTGGATGCTAGCCGAATTTAAGAGTGGCTCTTAACAATTCAGTTTAGATATCTGTCAAGGCAGCATTAAAATATAGGTGTTTTTAATTATTATTTTTGTCTTAATTTGCTTTCTTCACAGATGGCACCCTGCTGCTCGGTGCGTCCAGCCTCAGTGGCAGAAGCTGGCAGGGATCTGTTTGGATCTACAGTGACCCTGCGCAGGCCCCCAATGAGGGACTCTGCAAAGCTGGTGTGCAGACTGAGGCTGGAGTCACAGATGTCAAATGGGTTTCAGAAAAGGGTGTTGTTGTTGCGTCAGACTCGGGTAAGGAGCAGATTCACAGCAAATTATGTGTCNTTCATCACTTGCACCATTTAAAAAGGCAATATCAGGTCATGCAGGAGTATGTTTGTGGCCTAAATGTCTCATGAATGAATGGTTTCCCGTGCAGGTGCCTTGGAGCTGTGGGAACTGGGAGAGGACGAGCGCCTGCTGGTGAATCGCTTCACAAAACACGACCACGACCACATTGTCACTACAGTGAGCCCAGTCACTGGAGCGAGCAGTGCCATCACTGGCAGCATGGACTGTCGGTCAGAACCTGTTTTACACGGATACACACACAAAGTTACCTAAAGTCTCACTGCAGAACAGACGCCTGCTGATTGTTTATGTTTTAAACTTTGGCATCATTCTGTCAGTTACTTTTTTCACCCCCTTCTCACTGCAGTGCATCTTTTCCCCTTTTTTCCACTACAGAATTAAAATCTGGGATCTCAGCCAGGAGACGGCTGTCACTACCTACAATGGTAAGGGGACATCTCAAAACTACTCTCAGAATATCTAGATTATAGTAAGGGGAAGTTGATTTATTTTTTTATCAATAAAATTATATTCAGTTAAAGTTTTAATTGTATGGATTTTATGTTTGTCACAAAGTCTAAATCTTTCTACTAAAGTTAAGTGGAGAGTTAAATAACCACTTTATAAATCATGAGAACCATTCTCTTCATTCATGTGTCTCCTGTTTATTTACACAATATCTTAAAACGCTTCAAACAGATTTCAGTAATATTTGGTTTAGTTCAGCCTTAGGTCAACAACAAGGAAATCTCTTTTGGTGCAGATCTAGGAATTTTTAAAATATTTGCTAAAATTTAACATCGTCTTTTATACATTTTTTTCATTATATCAAAACTACTGTACAACTCACTGTTATGTGCATTTTAATGGACATTTAAATGTTCTATTAGTAAAGTATATTTGAAGCATTCTATAGCTTTGGCAAAAATATACACTGTCTTCTTAAGTGATTTACAAAGTCTTATTGGAAGAATGTGGTTTTGACATGTTGGCAGTAATAAAAAAAAAAAAAGAGAATGCTCATTCATAAAGATGGTAAACACCACAACTGAACATGTCTCACAACTTTTTTCCTCCTCCAGTGCACACACAGCCCGTCAGTTGTGTTGCCTGCAGTCCTACGGACGAGTCTCTCTTCCTCTCCTGTGGTCAAGTAAGACACTGATCAACAGTTTACTTGCGTTGCTGTAAACACAACACCTAACACACAGTAACTGATGGAACTGGATTTTGGAGCGACCTGCTGCATGAATGTGCATATTAATAAGGATGAACTGATTTTCAGCTACAACAAATGCTGTGTATCAACAGATAGTCCAGCAGTAATAAAGATGGTGACTGTAAGACTACACTTGTCTCCATTCAAACTCAGCCTGTTGTTTTCCTCCATTCCTCAGGATGGCCGCGTGCTGATGTGGGACAGGAGGAAGCCAAACAAACCGGCCACTAGAATAGGTGAGCAACATGTCCCAGCTTAAACAAGCAGGTTCAGACGTTTTTTGCCGGGTTGTTAACGGTACTGGCTCGATCTTGTGACTGTTGATCCCAGAATCTAATAGCCTGTCTGGGTAATTGCATCTTGTTGAGACCATGATCTTTTTTGATGAAGCATATTTAATTGCTGTTTTTGTTTTTGTCTCAGATGTAGAGTCCCCCATGTGCTCCCCTACCACTGTAGCTTGGCACCCCCACCACAGAAGCACCATTGCTTTTGGTAAGGCCCAGCGGCAGATTATTGATTGACAGAGCCATTAAATTGATCATCAATTTTTGATCATGCTTATTGTGCTTACTCAGGTGATGAGCTGGGCAGAGTGACTGTGAAGGATTTCCTGGGAACAGAGCCGGCCCGGGTGGAGAGCGTCCACAGCCGCAGAGTGAATGGGCTCGCCTTCTCTACACATAGGTAAACACAAATCCTAGCACAGTATCATTAGCTCTTACATTGCTCCTGTACAACATTTTAACTCCTTTTTTTCCCACCCCAGTGCCTCCATGCTAGCCTCCATAAGTGATGATTGTTCCCTTGTTGTTATGAACTCTGAACTGCGAGAAATGTGAGTCTTTGCACTTCATACTAAAACACCTGGTTAATCTCCTGTACCATTTAGAAAAAATTAGTAATCATATATTCTTCTTCTGTAGACTAAGAGATCGGCGACACCAGGACTTTGTCAAAGGTGTGTGCTGGCTCCACGGTGGCTCCAACACTCTCACAACCGTAGGCTGGGATCACCTTGTGCTTCACCACACGGTGGATCCGGCTGCTGGAGCTCTCAACTCCTCCTCTTAGACCTAGCAGCTGTTCTCGCACCTTGGAAGAGCACGGTTTAAAATAACTGCTTTCCCCCCTGTTTTTGAGAGGTGTCTATACGTATCTAAAAAGCAAAATCTAATGTGTCAGTCAGGAAATATGGATTGAAGTGTTTGTCGTTGTCATTTAGTACTCCAGATATGTGCACAATATCTGGACTTTTGCTCTCCCAGTCCTGGCCTTGGTGCATAACTACGCTACCCTGCAATACGGTCTCTCTCTATCCACTTCTTTCATACTGTATAGCATTTCCATGTTAATTACACTCAAGGCAACCCATTTGTATTGCATAATTTTACATTAAAGGTAACTTAATGTTGTGATAGCCTGAACATTTCTTTGAGTTTCCTGAAATCTATTAAATGCTAACAACTGCAAAACTATAGGACGAAACTGCAGTTTGAAAGTACTGGGGATGAGAAGAATTGCACATTGTGTTTATGACGATTAATGCTGAGGCCATATAACCATTGCCATATACTGAATACTGATAAAACCGAGTGACTGAGGCAGACCCCTTTTACCCACTACTGGGTCAAAAGAGGGTAGTGTGTTATGTGCTTGTGTGTGACCATTGTGGGCGGTCGGCTCAGAAGTTAACAAGATTACACATGTGATTTGCAGTCAGTGGCAGGTATGGAGTCATTACTAATCTGTGGTCTGACGTAGACTGGACTTAGATGCCATAATCATTTTCACATGGCACCAGCACAATGTGTTGTGGCCAATATAACACACTTTACCATAATAATGTTTGTTACGGGATGCCATTATCTGTGGAGATTCAGACAAAGCACTGAAGCAATCGAACACCAACAGTCAGACCGTAAATAATGCAATGTTGTTTTTTCGTAATCTTGTGTTGCCGAGTTAGCCCAACATGAAAAAAAGGAGAAATTGACTTTAGCTCATCATGCAGGAATTGCAGGAACATTGTCTTGCCTCCATCATTTAAGTACAAGGGGCAGCGCCTTACCATTACTGCATTTAGAAAAAGTAACTTCCTTTGTCACTGTTAATGTAGTAATAGCAAATTTATTGTCCAGCTGTTCAGTTAGCACATGGTGGGTACTTGTGTATACTGGCCCTTAAATTCTGAGCCAACATATAAATAACTTTTTAATGTATTTATTTAAAAATGTATTTTAGAAAGCCCTATATAATCCACAAACTGACTTTTGACTTCATCAGCAGCCACTGTACCCCTGTGGTTTTTATGATGAGAGGCAACAGGTGTGTGTAAGTTAAAAAAATCTATATATATTTAATTATTAGATCATGTCTTACTAGATGTGATTAATTTCTCAAAGGGTTTAATACTGAGACTGGGATCTGCAACGCTCCTGAATCTTGAAAGAACCTGAATAGACCAAGTCAGAGAAAAGATGTTCAAGATATTCCTGATTAAAATCTTTATGTTGGTGCTCCCCTACTCTTTCCCTCAGTTTATTATATAAACTTGGGTGCAGTTGTCCTGCCATTTTAAGATCTTTATCATACGCACACCCAAGAGCATCATGTTAGCTGAACTTCTGTCTTTTCGTCACTGAGACATCTTGAACACAAAAGCTTAATACTGCACAGAAAAACACAAGGACATTTATTAAAACATGCAATTACTGCTTGGATTTATTTTCCAGTTAGGGAGTTGTTGGACAACATTTGGTGTAGATAAAACGCTCTGCATAAAGAAACTTTATAACCAATATTTTAAATACTTTGATTATACAACCTTAATATGTATGTAAAACTACATCTTGCAATAACAAGTTTTATTTTACTCTTATACAAACTTATATGTACAGCATAACAACATGAGTGTAGCTACATTGACCCACATTTTTACTGCAGTAGAATAGCTATTATACAGATGGCAAAACATTTCCTAGATCAATAAATATGAGAAATAATCCTACCGAGCGAGAACACACTCTGGCACTTGTCTGAATTAACTTTTGGCTTCGTTCCAATGGACCCACATAATGTTCATGTAACAGTGACAGAGCATTTCAGTTATGTAGGACATGTACAGCATGAACCACAATAATTATATTGTACATTATTATCGGATATTATAGTTATATCTGTTAAAAGACACTACACATGGTTGAATAATGTAGACTCACTCAGCATACACTTTATAACTGTGAATAACTTAAGCATAAAACACTTTATTGATAGAATTTGCTTTATATTGCCCATGTGGCATTGAGACTGATTGAAAGACTGGTTAAAAAGGCAACATATGCAACATATACTGTACCTCTACACTGAACAAACAGCAGCAGCTAAAAAAAAAAACCCTTTAAAAAATGGTTCACCTGACTGTGACTCTTCAAACATAAAATATAAAAACAGAAAACACTATTTGACAGCGATGGTGTGTTCTCCAGAGATTGAGCAAATACATTCAGACTACATCTTTCAGAACTGAGCAGACCATTGTTATGAGACATTCGTAACATATTTGAAAACCACATTTGTGTAACTCATTTGTTCAAAGTGCTTTTTTTCCCCCATTGTACAAATTCCTTCTGATGCAAAATCACATTATCCAATCACATGCAATGTGTGCTAAACAGAAGAACGCCCATCTCACACATCACATTAAGACTCCCCTTTACTAACGAGAGTAATGGGATGTTTGGTTCCAGGCCGAACTGTGAAGGTCATGCCATACTGATGTTTAGACTGCTGTCCATTGCTGAAAAGAAGAACACATTCGTGATTATGAGTGGATTCTGTACCCAAACACTTATTGTCTCAAAAAGTGAAGGTATCATATATGAGCACAGGAAGTCTTACCTGGTGGGAACTTTGAGTGAGGTGGTCTCCTGTTTTTTTTTTACCACTTTACTCTCCAGCTCCCGCATGTCCAGGGTTGTTGCTTTGTTGACCGCAGGGTAATTCTTGCTCTGTGGTGTGGCTCTGGGGACAACAGGGATCTTATTGTCCTCATCAGACAAGGGGCTGCCCCAGTCATCAGAACTGGACTCTGCCTCCTTCACTGGTGCCATTTTGTGGTCCATTTCCAACATCTTCTTTTGTAAGATGCTCAGGAGTGTGGCCTGACTGGGTGAAAGAGTGGACGGTAGCTGAGAAGGGGCCACTTTGGGTTTTGTCTGGACTTGTAGCTTTGGTTTGACATCAGCATCAGGAGGCGGGAGTTTTGGAGCTGCTGGGGGTTTAGGTTTTGGAGGAGGGGGTGGAACTTGAGCTGGGCGGGGAGGGGAAGGAACTTGAGCTGGGGGAGGAGGGGGTGGGACTTGAGCTGGAGGGGGAGGGCACACAGTTGGTGTTGGTGCCTTTTTCATAGGAGGGTCAGGTGGAGGGATGGAAGGAGGGGGGCCCACAATTTCGTCGAAATCATCAAACTCTGGCGGCGGAGGGAGTAATGGAATACTTAACTCCTCTTTATTATCTTCATGCTGTGCCGATTGAGACTTTGAGGGGCTTTGCTCTGCATTTCGTTTCTGCTCAACCAGGTTGGTCACACTTGGGGATGCAGCCATCCTGCTGAAAGCTGGACTGGTAGATGGCATCTGATCCTTGACCAGCGCAGGACTGCTGGATTTTTCAGGAGTCTGAATTGTTTGCGTATGTGCCACAGGACTGACAGACTTTGGACTCTCCTGTATTCTGTCTTGAGATGTTAGAGAAGAGGATGAGCTGGACCTCGGGGTGACAATAAAGGAATTGGGACTCGAGTCACTCGGGTGAATGCTCGAACTAGGCTGCTCGTTCTTCTTGCCGCTGTTTTCCCGCGACAGAGAGTGAGTCGATCTGTGTTTCTCTCTTTCTTTAGCTGCCATTAAAAGAGCGAGGGGGGAAGCTACAGGTCCGTCTCGCGCCCCGTTGGTTTCGCTACTCTTCAGGTTGCGTAGTTTACGATCTATTAACGGACTGAATCTCCAACTTTGACTTGGAGATTCTTCAAGTTTGTCCTTGCTGGGCTCTGAATTCACCCAAGTTCTGTTCAGTTTCTGAGGCTGTGGCGACGTCTGATGTGGAATCCGGAGAGGTTTCTCTATTTCTGGCAGTGCTGAAATTGTCCCTGTTTTAGCCTCCTTGTTTGGCTCAGGCGGGGGTAATTGAGGGGGTTGGGTAATTTGTAAGTTCTCCTTCAGCTCCTGTACATCTTTGGAAACTGGTTTAGACGGTGTAGCCACTTTAGGGGCTTTCCCATCCACCTGAACAAGCATTGGGGCAGATTTGACCGACCCAGAATCTTCCAGGAGTAACATCTGCTTGGGTCTTGTGTCGCGATCCTCATACCCGCTGAGAATTGAGGTCGTAGGAACATTGTAGACCTTTGCAGTGTTTTGGGGATTGAAGGTGGACTGTGTGGGTGTCTGCACAGGGGGAGGTGGGGCAGGAGTCTGTGGTGGGGAGTCAAGGTTGGAGATAGAGGACAGTCTAATAGGTTTTGGAGGTGGCATCTTATAAGTCTTCTGTTGCCTTTCAGAAGGGGGCTGTGGTGGGGCAAATTTTGGACGCTCAGGAATGTTGGCAGGTGGTGGACTAGAAATGGGTATGGATGATGCAGAGCCACTAGAACAAGTGGATGGAGGCTTTGGCGGAGCCATTGGTGGTGGTTGTAAGAAGGTCAAGTTTTCTACCCCCATGGAGGGTGCCAGTGAAGTGGGTTTTGGAGCAGGCATATAAGGAGGCTGAAGGCCTAGACTGTTCAAGTCACCCATGAAGTCTGGCGGAGGGATAAGAGTCCCTGGAGGGGGTGGAGGTGCCATAGAGGGAGGAGGAGGAGGAACAAATATTTCCCCCTCCACAAGGTCAGGCACAGATATGACAGATCCATTGGACAAATGATCTCCACCGACTATGAAAAAAAAGAAAAGAGAGAATAACAGAAAATTTCATTGCTGGTGTACACTTACAATATTTAACATGTGCAGCTGTCCCATGTTACAAGCATTTACATACTGTAGAAGTATTCAAAATTATGTGAGAATTTTTAAAAGTATAATGAGTAGGGTTTTCCTAAAAAATGTATAGACTCGTACAAAAATAATTCCTCTCAATCATCACTTATGACTCACTAGAACTGTGTGGTGGTGTCTGTATCTGCAGAGACCCTGCCCTCTGCCTGTATTTTCTTATTTTTCTGTGCTCGGGACGTTTCTGGGCATCAACCTTTGGGCAGTGGTGTGTAGCCCCCAGCCAACAGCACGCAGGGTGTGAGGTGTGGTACCACCAGAAGTGCGTGCGCTTTGAGCCGGGGAGGAGGGGCCAACATTGAATGTTGTGCTTACAGCAACTGACAAATCCTACTCGTTATACCTTTAAGTATGTCAAAAAGATATTAAAACTACAATAAAATTCCCAGATTAATTCTGGATATGATCAGGTGCATCAACAAATGTCACATTCACTTGTGTGTGGAAATGGCAATACAAGCAGATATCTTAAAAAGGAGAAACAACTTGATAAATCATAAAGAATCAACAAAGTTTAATGCTGAAATGAATTTTAGAGTTTAAAGCCTGATAAACAAGTAAGGTTATAATCTTACAAAGATTTAGAAATTACTGATAAACACTTTATGTAAATGCAAACACTCCCTTTCTTTAAATATGCTTGCCATCTGGAATGGCTGTTTGGACACATTCAGGAGGGTAATGAGCAATTCCCTGGACAAACATTTACCTGCCCTGCATTTTCAACCCTGTATGGAGACATTTTGATTGCCGTGATCCGTCAACCGAGTCTGAGTAAAGACACCGCAAATGATCGTGGACCTTCAGAGTGTACATAATGGAATTCTAGCGTTTGCTATGTTAAACTTAAAGCACATATTTGAGGTAGGTAGACGCTCACCTGAACCGTTGATCTTTGGACCATTGACAGGGGGGAGGAGGGGGACTTTGGGTGTTGGGACGGCAAACCCTTGAAAACTTTCCGATGAGGACTGTGAGGAAAAAAACAAACACCATCAGACTGTTGATATTTGAACATCTGAGACACAAGAAACAAAGCATGGCTCGAGAACAGCGGTAAACTGTGTAAACTGTGTAAAAAAATGTAGATAAACTCTACATCCTGTTCTGGAGGCGCCAAGTATTCACTTTTGGAGTGAACAAACCAGTTCTCAACTATGGCACCTCTCCCTGAAAAGAGGTTGGCATGTCCAGTACTTGTTGCATTATTAGCATCGACAGAACAAAAGTTGCTGCCAATTAATTTCATTCACTCTCAGGTCTTGGTATTATGAAGAAACTACTGTATGGCAGTTCACAAATGACTTATTTGCAAATAATTTTAAGTTAAATGTGTAAAAACGCACTGCATTGAATATAATACAATGTATTCTAACAGAAAATGAAACTCGAAATCGTTTTACAACAACCTACTATTCTGTAACAAAATACATGAATTTGTGATGTCTCTTCCCAAATAGTGCATTTTTAGGCTATTCTCAGGTTTGCCGTGACTAAACTGGGGGTGAAGGTTTCTAAGGGATAGTTTCTGTACACCACACTTTCACATACTTCACTCATGAGGAGCGCTCGGTGAATCAGAGGATACACCTATTATTCATCACATTGTCTAGTATTAAAGTGGGCCTGGCTGAGAAAATCGCAGGCTGTCACTTAGATACCAGTGTGTTTGTATGTGTGAGAGAGAGAGAGAGAGAGATTTGCTTTTCTCTTCACGGCCCAAACGCCACCAAAAATAAACACAGACTGTGTTGACACAATATAAATCCTTGAGATTAACGGGGTATATGCCCTTCGAAAGGGCAAAGAAAATCATTCCAACACAAAACATATTTTTATGGCTGTGTCTCTTGACATTATTGTGTTGCAGGCTCTTTGAGTAATCTGCTAATGCTATAAAGCAACAAGCTCACGCCAGTTTAACTTCATAAACAGTCTTATTAATTAGGATGGTAATTAATTAGGATCTAAAAGTTGTTGGGATACTGTTTCAGCCCTTTAAATTCTTGTTTGTATACATGTAATAAAAGGAAAGATATTTGAGATTAAACTAAACTGGACATCTGCCTGATATCACACCTGGAATGACACTACTCCCTCTCTTTGCTAATAATTACAGGACACTTATGTAGCTTCTTTGAAAGGTATGAACACTGCACCACAGGCTGAGGGCGTGTCAGTAAAGATGGCGTATGATCCAGTTTGATTTCATCTGTTTGTTCCCTGCACTGTGACTCACTTTCATCTGTCGCAGCTAGTCTGAGCCGTCCTGCCCATGTGCTGCTGGGTGTGCCACAACCAACACATGCCACAGACGCATTCACAGAACACTCCCAAACACTGATGTGTGTGAACCAGAGCAGCGATGAGCGTTTTATTTATTTCTGCACCATGACGATGTAATGGGAGGCCTGACAGTCATTATGGCCTGCTACTGTAGTACTATGGTTAAAGGTGAATCTTCCCAAACCACTTAAAAATGAAAACTACTGGGATCTTTTACTGAAGTAAAACTACCAGTACACACAATGTAAAAACAATCCATTACAGATAAAAGTCTTTTATCTTCTATTATCCAAAGTAAAGGGGCTTATTGTGCTGCAAAACAAGCCAAAAAGGTTTAGGAATCACTGGTTTAATCTTTAACAGTGTATTCTATAAGCTAATCATATGTCTTTATGTAAATTCTATATCTGTAGTAACCAGTAATTAAAGCTGTCAGATAAATGTAGTGGAGTAAAAAGCACAATATTTCCCTCTGAAAGGTAGTATAAGAATCATCAATTGGAAATACTCAAGTAAACTACAAGTAACTCAAAACTGTACTGAAGTACAGTATTTTAGTAAATGTACTGGTGATACATTATCAATACACAAGTATTGCTGTTTATGTTAAATGTATGAATTACAGACTATACATTGTAATTTGCTGTTTTTTGCAGTAATTTCTTCATTTCAAATTTCTAGTTTTAAAATTCTATGAAACAGAAGGCACCTTTGAATGCAACACATGCCTATTAGTATAAGACTTACTCCTGATTTTATAAAAATAAGTAATTTGCAGATTTAGCTATTGTCTTACAGTATGTTATGTAAGGCACCCAGATGCTGATGCCATCTTTATTGTGAACAACATGAGATAATATCACATTGTGAGTTGTGCCATCTTTCACTGTTATCACTCCCACATGCAAGTGTATTCTATGTATTAGAAGGGAAAGTGACTTTCACCAAACAGACACAAACATTTCCAAATTTGACCGAAGCCAATGAAAAAATAAAAAATAATTGATTAACAAACACTTGGTAATAAACATCACTCAACGTGGGTCATTTTTTCAGATTCATACATGTTCTGCATCTGTGCTTGTTTAAGCTGACCCAGATTCAAACTCTCTCTGCCAGTTAAACACTAAACTGTCCTTTATCAGTTCATTTGCATCTGTGCAGCTCTTCAGATACAAGAGTTCAAGATGAAGTAATCCTTCAGTTGCAAGTAAACGACAGGGCGGCGACTGTTCAGACGGAAACTGAGCGATAAATGTGAATATGTACATTGTGTGCGCCATAAAGCTTTACTGAGATACTCACAGCATGATGCTTGACGGTGGGTCTGGCCCGCACACTGGCAGTTCCTGACTCAGGGATCGCTGATGACTCCAGCACCAGCTCCACATTGTCTGAGGAAATAAAAAGCAAAAGATTTGAATCCTCCCTGCACTCCTTTGTTAGCAAAGCAACTTCTGGTTCCTGATTTTAACCAATTCAATTTCTTCTCAAAGCTCTGTGAATGATTTGGCCAGAGAGGACAAACGACGGGGTTAGCGTAAGACGCAGATGAACACGGCCAGATAGTTTTTCATTTAAAAGAACAATAAACACATTATTGCTGATTTGGGTTGTCTGCAACATTATACATTATGTATTATTATTATTTTTCAGTTCAGTTTCTTGAGCACATTTTATCCTCCGAAACTGCACCGTGTCCAACTGTCCATTGTTCTCCTTTCAGGTGAAGATTAGTACACTCTGGTCATTGTACAGGTAATGAGATACTGTATGCACCAAAGTGGTCTATTAGTAGGTGTCGCTCAACCTCATGATCCACTGTGTGATTCGACGTGCTATTACAGGTAGTTTTGTTGTTGACAACTAAATAGTTATGGGCAGCTGAACAGATGACTGTAGTTTTTGTTAATATTTCACCATTGTGTTGAAGTGAAAGTTTAGTTACAGTGGTAACTGAAGTTAATTACAACACAACTTGTAGCATAAGATACAATAATGTTAGTCAAATGTTTTCCAAATAGTTTATATGTTGCTAAGCTTGGAAAATTCATTGAGTTGTTCATATTTTCATTCTCCCCAAAAGAACTATCAGCTAAACATGAATGTTTTTAAAGTTCTTTACATATTTACTGTTTGTACTGCAAACAGTGGAGCATAACGATCCTGCATTTCGAAAACAGATATTTATACAATTCTTCGACGTTAGTGGAAATTGTCAGAAAGTGGCCTGATGGTCTTTATGTCACATTTGTGTTCAGATCAAATGCAAATTAAATGTTGAGAGAGACAAAGATCCAGCAACTAAACTTATCCCCATCCGACTTTAAGATGTAGATGTACAAACAATCACAGACCAGGACAGCTGAAAAAACATTCTGCCAAACTGATTATATCAGAGGTCACTGGGGTTGGTTGGAGAACAGAAATTTATACGTCGTACATTCCTTTGCTGTTCCCGTGTCATCTTGTTCATCCAATAAGTGACCGATGACAGACACTTGTCACTGAGAGGCACTTAGTCTGCAGGTCCTGTCAGCCTCCTATAGCAACACTTTTCATTGGGGCTGAAGAAAGAACAACCGAAGAGCGACCAAAGAGCTTGACATTATAAACAAGGCATTTTCAACTCAGTGAACGACTACAGAAGGAATTGCCTGTGGTGTTAAACCAGTCTAACCAAATGATTAGTTTCCCTATTGTGCAAATGCCTGATTTAAATAGACAAATGTTCTCTCTCATGTTGCAGCTTTGCATAGCTCTCATTTCCTGCTCTCGCCAATCAAATGGCACTAATGTCACATAGAGCCGTGCAGTTGATCAGTAAACTGATATCAACATGTGAGAGCAGATATTGTCAGGGATTTGTGTTACCTTGATATCCTGTGTTGTTAAGATGTCTTTTCATGCTCTTACAGGCTGCTTTACATTTAAGCAATACAGTTTTATTGTCTAACTGTTTGGGCTGAGTGAAATGAACAGTGACTGCATGGTCATCACTTTGAAACACTTTGTTCTTTTAGTTTTGTTTTTTCTAGAGCTTTCATCCACATCTCATGGTCTTCCTCAGCAGATAGAGGTTGCTCAGTTGAAATAGTGTGTATACATATATGCTGTTATATTCTATGTTCTTATTGCAAATGTTCCAATCCCTGTATAGTGTACTGATATCAAGGTATTAAACTAAATGTGTATCATCCAGTCATCGCATTTCCTTCAGGATACATCACCTGTAATAATTCTAGGTGATACCACAGTCAGCACTAGATATAACTTTGTTATGTATCTGAGATTATAGGTGATTCATATTTACATAAACTACACTCAAACTGTGTGAACAGGTCAGAACGTGAAAATCAGTCAAACAAACACACTGAAAGCAGCTGTGTTAGACACAAGTCCAATAATAGTATTGGATCTTGGAGATATTCAGTTACACCCAGTTTCTCACTTGGCTGGACTTTCTACAGATGTCTGTCCTAAATCACAATCCCTTATTTCCTCAAAGCAACACAACCCAGATTTACCAAGAAGGGACTTTAACATTTGAGAACAGGTTTTTCATGGAGGAATCACATTCCCCTGATGGCACCTGTTGCTACCTGTCCACCTGGACCATTTCAAATACTAAATGAATAAATAGTGTTTAGATTTCCTTTAAGACTCCACTTATAAACAGTTATGAAGTGCACATATGGGAGCTTCGTCAACACAAGCACAAAGGTTATTCTTCATGTGAATACTTATTCTCCATTATAGCCCATATAGGTCCTGTAAGCAGTGGACTCACCCATGTCCTTGATTTTGATATTGGTGTCGAACAGGGACTGGTTCTTCCGACCCAGAAAATTCAACGTTCCCCTCTTCATGATTATTGATTGGTGGATGTGTCGCTTTCAGGCAGGATTATATGCGCATTTTGATCGACAGGTAAATCCGAGGTAAAGCAGCAGGTGAGTTTACACTCTCCACTTTGGCAACAGGTGCACCAGCCGCGCGCCAGGTAAACCTGATTCCAGTGGTTTGGTGCAAACTTTTCGGGACAGCCGGAGAAAATGGAGCTGACCCCGCCTACTCTCCTTTCACTGTGCCTGCCTGTTTTTATACGCTCCCAACAGGTGAGGCCTCGGCTCTCCTTTTCAGACACATTCCAGCGCAAATCTCACCTGTGTTTACCCGCACGAGCTGCTCTCGTCTTTAATTTGCTTTAATGGTGGCTCCCTGTCATCATCATCCTCACGTCAAAGCCCTGTGGTCTACCTACACGTCAGGGCTGACTGTGACAGTGGTTTCACTTGGAAGAAACATAAGGCCTATTTGATTAATCGCCACCATAAACATGTTCAGGAACACAGTTTAACTTTACAGCATCTTGATAAAAAAAAAGTCAAACACCAAGGGCCAGTGTTTTGGCTTTCAACAGGAAATAAGATGCTGATGGGAAATGAGCTGGCTACTTTGCTCTTATGGTTATAAATGTGCAATAAAACAGTCATTCTGATCATAAGTAGATGAACTTTATTATACTTTATTTCTGTAGCACCTTTCAAAAGCAGAATTATAAGGTGATCCAGGTGGAAAGTAACCAAGTACATTTACTCAAGTTCTGTATTTAAGTACAATTCTGAGTTACTTGTGTTTCAATTTTATGCTACTTTCTGCTCCACTACATTTCAGAGGGAAATATTGCACTTTCTACTAGTTACTTTGCAGATGAAGATTTTAAAATCCTACAAGGAGCATATAAAATACAAAGCATCGTTATACAGTAAATTAAACCGTCCAACAGTATTAAGAAAATGATTAAAGTAGCTCTACTGCAGCCAGCTGCAACATTAAAATGCATCTTACATGTTACTGCCTCAATAATAATAAAGTAATAGTATAATACATAATAATGTAACAACGACAGAGCCCATTTTGGCTGCGGGTACTTTTACTTTTATACATTAAGTACATTTTCTTGATAATACTGAAGTCAGATTTTGAATGCAGGAGCTCTACTTGTAACAAAGTATCTTAAATTGTGGTATTGCTACTTTTGCTTTGCTTTAAGATCTGAATATGACTTCCATCACTGATTTGCAGGTGCACATAAAATACCATGAAATACAACAAGAAATTCAGGAAATGGTCAAACATGGAAGAAATAAAACAAAATGAAAAGAAAAACATAAATCCATTGGAGAGTTTGTTATAAAAACGCCAGCCTACACAGGGAGGTTTTTACGACGTGGCACAGACTCAGCTGAGCTGATAGTGAGGAGGAGTTTGCACAGTGTTGGAGGTAAAACAGTAATCGCCCTTTGTCCTGAGCCTGGACTGTGGAACAACAACATTTGGTCAGAAAAATATCAAAACCATATTATGGAGCCAAACCATGGAAGCAATCAAAACGATCTTAAACTGAATTCTTAAACATGTAACCAACAAGTCAGTAAGTGCCATGCTGTTTATCCCTCTGGGTGTTTGCTCAGTTATTTATTAATTATGGTTGAAACGTTAAGTTTTTGTTATGGGTCCCTTTTTTAATCTTTATTACCAATCTGTGCCATCGCTTAGGTATTACCTAAATTCCATGGCATTATTTACCTGAGGATGGTGAAGCATGTGACCTATGTAAGCAGGATGAATGTAAATATGATGTTGAGGAGCCTTGGCCAAAGAGGATCAAGAATCCTCTAAAGCTCCGAGTGAGCTGACCCCTGACAGCGACCTTTGAGATCTTTGTTTCTTCATGTCCCCGGAGCTGAGCTCAACAGTGTGGTTGTGAAATATGATGATCTGTTCGTGGGGCTGGATGATAACTTTGATCTAAATACCTTAAAATCAATAAACTATTTTAGGGATTGGAACTATTTGTTGGTATTAACAGTTAAATAAGAAATGTGTATCACTTAAAGAAATAATCATCCAAAAATACAATATATAATATTATAACAATGACAGGCAGCATTATGAGTATGTTTGCTTTGGATACTTTAAGTACATTTTGCTGATAATACTTTTACTTTGTAGTATCACTACTTTCACTTAAGTAAAGTATGTGATTAGTACTTCACTTACTACTAACATAATCCAATAAGGACAATTGATCTGTTTTATTGATCAGACTGATATTAAATGTAGGATGACAAATGCTTTTAATTACACAACAGTGGATTTTTGAAATATTAATGCTGCCCAGAAAGCCAGTCAGTCTTTTTCCTCTTGGCTACAGTCACAGTGTTTTTGTCAAGTCTGTCTGTCGCACCTAAACCTCAGTTGTCCTGGAGACAAACCAGACTGGTCCATCCAGTTCCTCTGTCCTTGATGGGAATTCATCATGCCGACTAATGCTGGCTGAAATGTGAAGAATGTGCTGGCAAGAGCCTTTAACGCTTTACCTGCTTCACAGCGCTGAACAGGATGTCATAAAAATGTGATTGGTAGCAGTTCTGGGCATCATTAGCTCTTTGGGCCATTCATTCATTGAATTATTCAGTCATTTATTCAGTTACTAATTACCACATTATGCTCATTCAGTGAGGAGAGGCACAATGGTCTTTTAATTGCACATAAACTAATAAAGCCACTTTACACAGTTAATAAAAGTTTTATCATTTTTTATTGTAACATGTCAGTCTAATAGCAGACAGTGCTAATACAGGCAGCAATATATTCAGCAGTGTTTCTTCCCATGTAATTTTAGCCACAAGTCACACAGGCCCTGACCTGTGCATTCGCAACATCATAAATGACACCTGATTATGCATTTACAGACACTAAAGTAAACGGAAGTGGAGACCAAAACACCATAAATGTTTTCCACTCCATTATGATGAGGTATGAATCGGCTGTAAATAGAAATGAAACTAGAGATAAAATCTGAACTGGATTTATTGTGTGGAAGAATGTGTGCAGTTGCTAAGATGACAGGAGCAGTTATAGTGTATTTCAGGATTGTACAGTAGACCTGTCATTTGAAAGCAGCTTTCATTTTCATCAGTAGTGTTTCTTCAATAGAAAGTAGTTTCAACGAAAACTGTTGACAGTGAAGTCTGTGCGAGCCTGCATGCATCTTTTATTATAGTCTTGCTTTTATCGTGCCAGTGATTTATGTTTGTTTATGAATGTGTTGCTTGCTCTATGTGTTGCATGTTTCTGTGTTGTATGTTTCAGTTAGTACCTGATACTGTAGCAAAATGATGTTAATATTCCCTTACTGTTGTTCTGCAGGCTTATAAACTTATTTCTGTATATAACTGTTTGAGTTTTAATTTAATATTATATTAATTTATAGGGTGACTCTGTAACATTTGTCCATGGACAACAGATTGACAACAGAATTGACTTTTGGCTAACTTTTTATGGCTAAGTATTTGGCTAACTCACTTCTCCCAATTAAAAAAAACAAAACAATAAATATAAAACAATAAAATGTCATTCACCTCCATTGGTGGAAGCAGACATCTTCAAACCAAAGCCAATAATTGCAGAGCTCAATCTTACTAAGTAAGAAAATGTTTTGTAATTTGGGTGAACTGACCCTTTAACGTGCTGTAACAAAATATGTCACTCTTACATGTAATGTTTCTTAGGGCCATAAAATTTATTGCCATCCCTGTCCAGTCCAGCAAACCAGCGACCCATGTACTGGATACGACAGCAGATGGAGGAGCTTTAAGAGGGTCTAAAGAAACCTAGTGAGTGTCATTCCTCCAGTGAAACTAGGGTAAGCTGAGAGATCACGTAGGACTACAGTGAGAGGACTTAAGGAAAGGAGCTTTATGAATATGGCCAAATATTTTCAAACTGATGTTTGCCTCAAAGAACTGCAATACTGTATCTTAATGATGAGTTCTTATTAGTTAGTACACTGTATGTGTTGTGTGCTAGAATACCTTTTCAATAAAAAAAAAAAAAAGGTTAATGCTGCATTTTATGGTTGGCCTCCTTTTTATGTACATGTATGTACCTCTGAGTTTACCTTTTCTTTTCCCCTTGGTGTCGATGACCCCCTTGCTGCGTTTGAGTTCATGTCAATGTCTGCTGTAACAGTGGAGTAACACATTCACAGTGTTGGCTGAGGGACGACCCTAACTTCCACACACCCTCTGAGTTGCATTAAACCCCATCTGTGGCCCCCATTTCACCTGCACAACCACAACAGCACATTGATACAGTATTTAAGAGCACAACATAAATAAACACAATACATCAGGTGAACATCCACATACAATGAGTCACACTTGATGATTTACGATTTATAATTCTGTTTCATAGCCAGTTTTTTTCAGCCATGCTACTATTGGATGGAGTGCAATGAAAGTTTACAGACATTCACGGTCTCCAGAGGATGAATCTCACTGATTTTGGTGAACCTCTTATTTTCCCTCTATACATGAGGTTGACTTTTTAGTTATTTATTGAAATATCTCAACAACTATTAAATGGTTTGCTGTAAAATTCTGCCCACATATTCATGGTTCCATGGTTCATGGAGGATGATTTGTGATAACTGACTTTTCATCTAGCGCCAACATCAGGTCATAATTTCCTTTTGTCCAATACTTTGGTTTATGATATTATTGTAAGCATGTTAGCATCCTGATGTGAGCATCAAGTACTGCCTTGCAGAGCTGCTAGTGTGGCTCTAGACTCTTAGTATTGTTTATGAAAAACAGACCAGAACATGTCAGGAAAGCAACTTTTACATATAATCAAATTAAGTTTAGTTTACAAATTTCTTAGTAGATACTATCCCAGCAAGTACAAAAAGGGAAACTTAATAGTAATTTATTATACACTGATAAAGTAGGTACATAAACATCAAGTTAAATATGGAAGACGTTTTTGGTCATATGATGAGTTTTTGGTCAGGTGACCACATAGTTGAGTGATGATATGAAGCCATTTGTGTTGCAGAGTTCATTAAGCACAATAATACCTACATAAATGAGCAGTAGTAATTGATATTTGATTCATTAAAGCCAGTCAGAAATCTTGAATATTAATTTTTGGTCAGCTGTTGTCATCCTGTACACAAGGATTTATTTCTGCTCTTAGGTCTCTTTAATTAGATAAGTCTTTGCTGGCAAGCAAAGTGGATTACAACTTCTGAGCTTTTCACACAGACGCACAGAGAGATGATTGGCTAACACACACACTGAATCTTGCTGCTTGCAAACAGTTTTTAGTCTCCACACTGGCCATGCCTGGATGCTTGGTGGATGCAGTACATTCTGGTTATGTTTTTTACAGGATTTTTTCCATCTTTCTTTTGAAAAACAGACATGGGAAACTGCACTGGGTCGACCGTGGAGGAACTACAAGCTTGTGAGAGTCATCAGTGGTACAGAAAATTCATGACCGAGTGCCCATCTGGACTTCTCACCTTTTACGAGTTCAAGCAGTTCTTCGGCCTGAGGAATCTGTCAGATACGTCTGATGCCTATGTTAGGACTATGTTTACAACGTTTGATATGAATGATGTAAGATCATTTATAATCTTCTAGCAGAGTAATGCATTTAATCTAATGTTACTATATCAGTATAGATGAATCACTAAGTGTACTCATACACCATCGCACACATCATATCATACACACTGAATAGTATTAACAGTGAAATGTTTTAAAACTGTATCCTTTGCACAATAAGATGAAGACGGTTTAGTTCACATTAAATTAATTTATTTGTGGGTAGATATCTTTTGATAATGCTGCTAAAATGAATAATCCAAATGATACTCATAATATACCAAAAACACTGAGAATCTACTGCTACTATTACTAAAAATAATTATTATAATGATCATCCTCATCCTCATCAGAGAACCAACAAAGATTTTTAAAAACATATAGGTTTATTTGTTTGTATGTACTTTATTTCCACCAATTACATCTATTTCATGTCTATTAACTGTAAAGAAACCGGTTCATATTCATCTCAACTTTTAAAAACTGTGCATGCATTTCGCTTCAATGACTGCTTGTGTTTTCATAAGTCACCAGTCACAAGGTTGTTTGGGTTATTTCTGCTAATAGAAATCTGAGGCTTATCCCATTGACGCTGCTTACTCAACTGACCCACAACCTCAAACAAGACAGGTGCAACCTCTTTTTACATACATGTGAACCAGGAGCAGGTGTATGCTCACTGATTGGGAATGAATCTCTCTCCACTAACGTGGAGTTTCCAATAAAAGTGTGTTTATTCAGCAGTTATGGGTTTATTATCAGATTATTTTTGGAGGTGTAGATCAGCTTAGCAATGTAATACATTTAAAGAAATTATGAATTGGGTGGGGAACAGGCTTTATTTCCAAAATTTGCCGTTTTTTTGCACAGCCTTTAATATGTACCTTGAATGCACTGCTCTGCTAATGAATAATAATATTCATGATTTTCTTTTGTAGGATGGCTTCATTGATTTCATGGAGTATGTAGCCGCTCTGAGCCTGGTGCTAAAAGGAGGAGTGCAGCAGAAGCTCCGCTGGTACTTTAAACTGTATGATATAGACGGCAGTGGCTGCATCGACCGCGAGGAGCTGCTTCTAATAATTAAGGTGCGCATGAGCCTCCATGTCATGTTAAAGCTTGACGTAAGGCTTAGTAACAGACCTAAGAAAGTCCCAAGCACTGTCCTGAAACAACCTGCTAAGACCACTCAAGTCTGAGTGAGATAAAAGGCAGAGTGTGGGACATCCTGAGTTAATGCAGGGTGCAGAGGCAAATAAATGACACTTAGCTGACATCTACTGGTTGAAGAAATGTAAGCAACAATCAAGCAATACATGTGTCCATTTTTAACTCCTTTCTTTGTGTCATGTTTAGTCCATCCGTGCAATCAATGGAATTCCTAGTGAGATGTCAGCAGAGGACTTTGCCGACATGGTGTTTGACAAGATTGACATCAATGGAGATGGTAAGACCCAAGGGGCGAAATCTTCAGTCAACTGGGTTAGGTGGAAATAAATGAGTATCTTAACCATGGCAAATTATTCACTGAATATGACTCTATGTCAAAGCCAGCATTGAAGGATTTGAGTTCAGTGTGTGTGTTTGTTTTCCAGGTGAACTGTCCTATGAGGAGTTCATGGAGGGGGTACAGAATGACGAAATGCTGCTGAAGACACTAACAGAGAGTTTGGACCTCACACACATTGTACAAAAAATCCAAGGAGAAATTAGGGCCAAGACCTAATATTTCCAACTTTATGGACCCTGAAATATAAGTTTTTGTTTAACTGTGCCACGGCTGAATGGGTGAAGATGTGGGTTCAGGATAGCCCACGAATCATCATCAGGACCAATGGATGTGGACCAAGTTGTCAAAGTACAGCACAGCAAAGACTTTTCATCTATATTAAAGCTGTATTCATTGAAAGGACACAAACTTTAAAATGTAAAGTATGCTACCTCATAGCTTCTAATGATTTCAACATGCACCTAAAACACTAAAGCACATATTTACAAGATATCTACTAATGTGACAATAATTCACAGTAAAAAAAAGTCAGTATGTTACTTTATGATAAAATGTCTTCTTGTCTTTGGTTGGCTTCAGGTTCTGAAATAACCAAAACAAATTCAATATGTTATATTATTCAGGTGTTCAGGTGCATCCTCAGTTGGACCAGCTGAATTGAAACACTGCATGATTTCTGTCCAATGTCTATTAAGTGCCATTATTGCCATGAATTTTAGCCATTGCTCGCAGAATGACTTTAAATACATGTTGAACTTTATGTGTTTAGGTAAAAACCTCTACCTGTAGAATCCAGAGACCCCCTTTGTATAGCAGCAGGGCAACAAGGGCTACAATACAGACGTGCCAAGTTTGGGCAAACAGTCTTCTCAGTTAGAGCCACCCACTACTGGAACAGTCTACCTATTGAATTAAGAGAGAGCACTAACTACCTAACCCTTAAACATAAACTTAAGATATGGCTTAAAGTAAACCAAACTTGCAATCACGAGTAATCTCTCAGGAGCTGCCTTCACATACTCCCATTCTTTTTATACAATATATCTCTGTTACTTATGTAGTGTGTTTATATATTGTATTGTATTGTTTTGTAGTACTTGTTGAACCATTCTATTGATGACATTAGGCACTAATTTGTTATTTAGCACATTTACATTGATGTGTAAACTGAAATGTTGATTAATGTGCATTGTCCCTGGTAAATAAATAAATAAGTAAATAAATTAATATATAAATAAATAAATAAATAAAAATAAAATAACTTCCTTAATTCCAGTGTTTTATATGCTGCACAGTAAAGCCCCCTGAGATTTCCCTTCTTTTGAGCCATTACAGAAATGTATATGTATTTTTGTAAAGCCTTTAGAGCAAAGCTGTTTTATACTTTGAATGAATTAGATGCAAAACACAACCTACACTGAGGTAGATTCACTGGACAGTAGCTGTAATGTATACTTTAAAATAAACTATAGCAATACCTTTATCAAAATCATGTGACTTTCTTCTTTAATCAGCCTCTAGTCTGATCCAGCTTCATCAGACGGCCTCCTGCCTGCACAGGGAAAACATAGTGAAGCTGGCCAATCCTTTGCCATGTGAATTTGACTGTTTATTATCCTTTAGGACAGCCATCAGGATTTGTGCATTTCCAAGTTTTTCCCTTACGTTGCCCTTTAAATTATTGTATTGCTGAAAGCAAAGAAACAGGAAACAACAAGCTAACAACTGTTGCAGCTTTTTTCCAACAAGTGCTTTAAAATATTCAGTCGTTCTTTGCACACTCTTGACCAGGCATGAAAAAATCATCCCTGCAGTTTAACTAACAGGCTCTGACACGGAAGGACTGGCAAAATTCACAGGGAGGACATAAAGTCCTCGACAAGTAGTTTTTTGCTGACTGTTTTGGTACGGTGATTCACATCCTTTCTGGCTTTTGACCACTTAAAAACAAGTAATATCTACTCATCACAGGTCATGGTATTAATGTTGACAGTCTGGGAGAATTTTGCATCTGTGGATTGTTTCATTTGACTGATTTTTAGTGGCCTGAAGACAGAAGAGTATAATGTATGCCACTGGAAATGGCAAAAATGAGAGCCAAGTCAGAAAAAATGAGCCTAATTGTGTGTAACAGGAATATCCTTTTTAATCCCTTTAATCATCTGATGACCCCTTTACATTAGATTTATGTTGGGACCCCTTGGGGAATCCTGACCCTCAGGTCGGAAACATCACATCCTTTGTGATGCTACAGGCAGCTGGCACAAAGTTGACTTACCTGGACCCAAAACAACCCAACACACCCAACCACGACAGCCCCCATACAACCATCCATCCCCATCCCAACATGCAAAACGCAAAATTAGCATCACACGCACATAGCAAAAGGCTCATTATGCGTATTACACCGAAACCAGGAAAACCGAAGGGAAAAGGTGCGCAGCTGACGGCGGACACACGCTCTCAAAGCCATGAGTGGTTTCAGGGAGTGGTTTGTTATTGTCGGACTGTTTTGGTGACTATTAGTGACGGGATCATCATCATCATCATCCGTCCACTGATCTTGTGCCACTTCATAGTGGATGTATTGTTCTTTTCTATGGAAACTGCCGGTCTGTCTGCCAGCAGAGTTAAGTCCTGTCAGTCATAAGTATTGTCTGCAATCTGAGTTCTGAATGTTGGCCAATTCAGGATATTCAGTCTAGACAGGCCATTTATATTAAACACAGTAAATATTTCTCTGTCTTCACACTCTTCAAAGCAAATGACATATAAAAATGCAGAAAAATGTAAATAATTGTATAGGCCTATGTACTGTATAAACATCAGTGTAGAAAAATAACAAAAATGAAATTGTCAAATTAAAAGCCTTCTTGTAAATGGATGATGAAAATGAAAACAGATGTTTAGTGTTTCCTAAGTTCATCTGTGCGTTATATGATATTATGCCTGACATTAGAAGAAAAACAATCATGGAAATGTTATAAATGGTAAAAACAAACAAACAAACAAACAAACATGGCCATAACTGTCCTGTGTGAACAAAACCAATAAACGTGTTTCAGACTGTGGGATTGTTTTATATGACTAATTATTATTTCTGTGTCGGACTCATATAATGCATGATCAAACCTCTCATCGAGATTGGCTCCCAACTCAAAATAAGGTTCCCAGTGCACGAGCTTCTTGAAAAGCTGCCCCCCAGCTGCTCGGGTAAGGTGTGTCGCCGGCGTGACGTCACGGTCGTACCTGAGTTTCGGTGAGGAAAGGGGAAGGGCGGGGGCCGAGCGAACAACATCAGCTCCTCGCAGTTCTCCGAGATAAACTAGTCTCTTGTTATTCTCTCGCGCTGTCGTCGAAGCGATAATAAGTAAAGTTTGTTTGGAAGCTGCAGGAAATATTTCCAGAGGAAACAGACGGTTTTTATCTCCAGCTGTTCGGTCAGCAGGCCGACGAGGAAAGAGCTCTCCAACTTCCTGGTTCCACACAGGTATGTGTGTCGTTCTTTAGTTTTGTGTTTGGTCCTTTGTTTATTTGATAATTTGGTTTATTTTAACTGTAATTCTCACATTTAAAGACGCTGTGGCCTCACACAAGGTCTAACCTGCAAGCAGCTGCAGCAAACAAAGAAGTTCCGCCTGTCAAAAGGTGTGGACTTTCAAAATGTTGGAATGGAAAATCCGGATTTGCAGGATTTCGGCTGGAGCATGTCACAGAGTATATTACAGATCTTTGGCAGCAGGGGACGTGATTCAGAGTCCTAATCTGCAGACGACTGACCGGTTTGTGTTTTCTTGTCAGTCAGGATGTCGGTGACCCCTCGACGTGTCCGGCTGAAGCCCTGGCTGGTCGCTCAGGTGGACAGCGGGCGATACCCGGGTCTGGTGTGGATGGACCGCGAAGCCATGCGCTTCAGGATTCCGTGGAAACACGCCACACGACACACACCCCAGCACGAGGACGAGGACACCATATTTAAGGTCAAGACTCTGCCTGCCCTGAACAGAAGGAAAAACTTTGGGTTCAGCTGGTTCAGAGGATTGTTCGTAAAGTGTTTGTTTACTCTGAGACAGACAGCCATCATTTTTCATCCCAGTTTTCAGCCTAATTCTGTAGGACAAACACAAGACCTTTGTATGAGCAACATCTGGTTTTGCAACCCAGTTACATAAGGTCTCTCTCAGGCTTCTAGCATTAGGAAAGATGGGTCATATTGGTAAAGGGTGTAAGGGATAGGTAGGTAGGTACTAGGTCTGTGTTTGTGTTGCGGATATTGAAGATCTAAGACAGTGATGTTGAGATACATTGTGTCTGTGTTTTTATGAGATGGTATGTAGGTATTTAAGAATGACTGTGTATGTTCCTTGTATGAGTGCATTCAGTCTTCTTTGTGTTGTGTCCCTGTACACCTGCTAAACTAGATGGGCAAGGGAAATTAAGAAATACTAAATAAAGAGGAAGGATTGGTGTAAGGTTACGAAAACCAAACATCCTGGTCCTGAACACATAGACTGGGTCACATGTGCTTCGCGAGAAAGGAAGCATGTAGGGGTGATGTATCCCTGAAATTTTCAACTGTCAACAGTACGAACATGCGGATCCTGTGCAGGAATGTAAAAACAGGACTGTGACATCGATACCTCCGCTCTGTTCAAATGTTCCTCCAGGCGTGGGCTGTGGAGACCGGGAAGTTCCAAGAGGGAGTTGATGAACCTGATCCCGCAAAGTGGAAAGCTCAGCTTCGATGTGCCCTGAACAAAAGCCGAGAATTCAACCTGGTCTACGATGGCACCAAAGAGGTCCCCATGAATCCTTTGAAGATATACGATGTGTGCGACATCCCACAGCCGCTCAGCAACCAGGGTAAATAAGAGCTGGTTGAGTGTATTTTCCTCCATTTCGCTTCCGTTTCATGATATTTACCATTCTGTAATGCTGCCTCTCACCCCGCAGGCTCTTCAGATGCTGGTTCTTGGACTCCACATGATGAAGAGGTTGGCGAGGAAGATGTTCCAGATACACCCGAGTCTCTCCCTCCATATCCATCCAACGGTGAGTAACTTTCATGCGTACGTTTCACATATTTTTTTTATTCCCTGGCCGTTTATCAAAAAGTAAAGCAAAGAGAAAGAGTTTGATTGCTGTTGACAACTAGCTCATTCTTCTCTCTTTCCTCATTTAGGCACCAGTCCCTCTCCTCTCATTATGTGGTCTCCTATGAGCTCAGAGTCCTCCATGCAGCCCCCCAGCTGTCCCCCTTCAAATGAGGTCTGGCCCAAAGAGGAGCCTGTTAAAATCTGGCCTAAAGAGGAACCTGTGGATGTGGAGATGCACCCCACACCCATGAGCGACATGCCCCCTGCTCCTCTGCCTGATCACTCAATGCAGCCCCCTTCTCTACCCGACGCCCTGTTTGCCTCTCCAGAGACGTGGATCAGTTCCCTCCCGAGTAAGTATGCACATAAATGCAGAAGTCCAGTGATCGCCAGACACAATTAAAGAGACAGCTCACCTGAAAAGCACCAACGTTTTCCCAGACTGCACTCAGACGATTCAGATAGATGTAGTACAAGAGGCTGAGGCATGGGGACACCTGCTGTAGCTTTGGGGGTAGCTACTATCACTCAACCCAGTCTAGTGGCGCTCCACAGTGTTCGGTTAGCCTAATTGACCAAAATATAACATCTGAAAAGCTAAACATTTGTCACCTCCCTCTAAATTGAAAGACACTGTTGCATTCAACAAGTTTAATTGTGCACAGAGATGGAAAGCAGGCGCACTGTTAAAAGTTGTGCTTAACGTAGAAGCCTTGAGATATCCTGCAGATTTGGTATTGTCAGCAAATCCAAGGAAAAGTCCACAACCTACAATTTATTAGTTTGTCTCCCAATACTTACTGACTTACCAACCTGTCTCTGTCTATGGCACACAACCTCAAGCCCATTGGTTCCAACTGAAGACATTTATCTTGAAAAAAATGGGTCACAAATGTATAGTTTCATTTTTAAAAAGGCTTGGAAGTTTCCTAAAACAGCTGGTATTGCAGTTTTAGTAAACGGTACTCAAAAGGAGTAGGTAGTGCCTTTTGTTGAGGACTATTTTCAGCTGTGACTCCAAATAAACTACAGAAGGATCAATTCATTTGTTGAGCGTAAGAAAATTATAGAATATCACCACACGTTTTAATGAAACTTAATGTCTCTAAACCTCGGGGGCACTTCAAGTGAAGTGGGAGAAATTTTAAGTTTCCTGTCTTTTTTTAAATTGAAGCATAACTTCAGTTGAGCATCAAACATGGTTTTAACATTTGCCTCCATTTGTCTCTGACCCAGTGACAGACCTGGAGGTGCAGTTCCACTACAGAGGGAAGGAGATGTGTCCCACGATGACCGTCAGTAACCCACAGGGCTGCAGGCTGTTCTACGGAGACCTCGGCCCCATGGTCAACCAGGAGGAGCTGTTCGGGCCGGTGAACCTGGAGCAGCTGCGCTTTCCGACCACGGAGCACATTACCAACGACAAGCAGAGGGTTTTCACCAGCCGCCTGCTGGATGTGATGGACAGAGGCCTGATCCTGGAGGTCAGCGGCCACGATATCTATGCAGTCCGCCTCTGCCAGTGTAAGGTGTACTGGTCCGGTCCCTGCGCCCCAAATCCAGCTGCACCAAATCTTATAGAGCGCCAGAGGAAGGTCAAACTCTTTTGCCTGGAGTCTTTTCTCAGTGGTAAGTAGAATTCTCACTTTTATTGGGATATTTAGTAAAATAACTTGGGTTATATATAGATTTTATTCACATTATGGTCTTTATTTTTCTAAAAATGTAATATTCTCTGAGAAAGACCCTCCTAATAAATGTGTTTGTATGTTGTGCAGGGGTGATAGCCCACCAGCGTGGCCAGACACCAAGCCCTCCTCAGTTTGAAATCAACCTGTGTTTTGGAGAGGAGTGGCCTGATGGAAGGCCCAGGGAGAGGAAACTCATCATGGTTCAGGTGAGAAATGCTGAAGTTGACAAGAGTTTTAATAAAGTAATGAATCTTTGTGGTCCTGATTCAAGGCCAGTAATCAGGGGTCAGACTCTTCACTTCCTACCTGTGAAGAGTTTACTCTATGAAAATGACAAACAAAAGCAGTTCTCTTCTCACATTTTTAATGTTCAGAGTCTCTGATTGTGTGACTCATTCTGGTCCTCTGTCCTGCAGATCATTCCAGTGGTGGCCCGAATGTTAAGCGAGATGTTTTCTGGAGACAACACGCGATCCTTCGACAGCGGCAGCGTTCGCCTGCAGATTTCAATCCCAGATATCAAAGACAACATAGTGACCCACCTAAAGCAGCTGTACTGCCTGCTACAGACCCACCAGGGCCAGGACGGCTGGGCGTTGCCCCCTGGCTCAGGCCTCAACATCGCCCAGGCTCTGCAGACACAGTGAAGCAGTCCACACTGTGAACTAACATATATATCACTGTTAATGTTTCACACTTGTACTGAGAGTTACCTACTGTTAGCAAAGAAGTACTTATGTGTAATCATATTTAGAAGTGTGCACAATATACTGTAGGATTCATATGCTTTCCAGCTTTTCTGTAAATGTGCTGTGACGATGCTTTTCTGTATATAGAAGGCACTACGCCTTCAAGCCTGCATTACTCTGCAGTATGTGTGCAGGGACCGTAGACAAATGTGATACCACATGGGCCAAAGTCCTGCTTGCTGCAGGGGAACATTTAACATAGTTAATGAGTTACAGAAATTGCCCTGTGCCTTCTTTATCCAAAACGGGTCAGTGATTACCAAACTTTCCTGGAGCCAAGAAACAGGGCAGAATGCCTTTTATCTTTTTGACCTCCATATAAAATGTTTTGAAGCAACAACTCTAGCATGGGATTTGTATATTTTGGATAAAATATAGGCAAATGTGATTTAAAAGTATGGATGTTTTCTTCTTCCGTTCATTTAAACAGTTCAGCTGTACTCAGCTGTTTGAGATCCCATAATCCTGCAAGCAATTAGGTGTTTCTAATTTTTTAACAAATGTTTGACAGTAAGTCTTCACCAGGCCTGCAGTTTCATCTTCAGTTGTTTTATTTTTCCACTTATATTGTAGGATAGTTTTGTATTCATATCTTTTTATTTTAAGCCATTTATTGTATCCAGGCCACCATTTAACGAAACAACATTCAGCTATATGGATCCGTTTTAATATGGATGCCACTGCACTTTGGGGTGCTGAATTTTGTTTCATGGCTAGTTGAATGTAAGTGCATTTATCCTGTGATTGTATGTTTATTTTATCAATAAAAAATGCCAAAATAATGCTGGAGTTCAAGAAGTACTTTAATGGTTCCAAACATAGTAAAATTGTTTCACATCATCTTTGTACAATGTAGCATTACTTCCTGATTAAGTTTTATTATCTGAAAGAGCTGTTGGATGTTGACTGCAGCTCCACGTCTAACACCAGTGAAGATTTTTGGGTTAACTGCAGCTGACTGTGCTCCCGCAGCAATGCTGACCTCCAGTGGTGTAGTTTAACAGGAGCAGGTCTGGTATGAGGACGTGTGATGTGTTTTGCTCCAGTGTCCACATGAGTGGAGGTCTTGAATCTCCAATGTGAGGTTGTTTGGTTTGTTACGTTCATTTGATTTCCAGCCATCTGCCAATAAATGCCAAATATATCATTGGACTGACCAATATACAGTATGAATCTGTGTTCCTTATCTGCTCCCCAGCTCCCTGACTCCAGAGTCTATTGAATAGACAGTATATGTCTGTTCCAGCACACAAAATATATTTGCAATATAATTACTGATTATTCTATATTTACTGAAGTTATGATATCATACAGATTAATCAGTTCTTTGAATTCCATAAATATTCTTTATACATAACAGCATTTGTGGAAGAAGTATTCTGATACGTTAGGTAGATACTTAGGTAAAAGTAACAATACCGCAATACTTCATCACAAGTAAGAATCCTATCCCCCTAAGTCCTAAAAGAAAGAAGTATTATTCTAAGCTAAATTCATTTTTTTCAAGTATCCAAAGTAAAAGTATTCAACGGTTTTTCATACTGTTTGTTAGTTCAGTTTAATGTCACATTTTATATGTTCATGTAGATTAAGATTTTAAAATCCTAATCTGCAAAGTTGGTAACTATAGCTGTCAAATGTATGTAGATACTTAAAGAGACAATATTTCCCTCTGATATTTAGTCTTAGTCTTAATTTTAGTCTCAGTGGGATTATAAACTAGCATACAATTTAAATACTCAAAGTAAAACTACCTCAAAATTGTAATTACTGTACCTACAATCCTTGATGTACTTAGTACTTTCCACTACTGGGTAACAGGCAGGATAGCTGTGATTTGTGCAGGTTGTTATTTAGCCACCGATTCTGCTGATTTTCTGGATGGATTATATGAATCTAAAACAAGCTCATATCATCACATTATTATCACATTGCATTTAAATAGGATGATGAACAGGTGACCCCTGTTACTTTCCAATTTTGTATCAATTTCACACATGTTGTGACTCCTCCCTTGTGAGAACCTTTGAGCGAAATATGGTCATGTTACTTAGCGCGTGTTCATGACATCACTAAGGAATTCGTTCTGGTTCATGTTTGGCAGCGTGATTCCTCCTCACTTGACATTAAAACACAAAAGGCTGGTGATTTTATTGTGAAGCCAGTCTGCCAATTGGACTGCCCACTGTGTCTTATTTAATTTCACTTTTGTGGTTTTAGTGGGGAGTTAGAGGGTGGAGAGAAGAAATATTGACAGAAATGTGACGTGCTACAACACTGATGAGATTTCCTATCTGTGTTTATCTTCTCTGACCGCTCTTCCTTTTGTATTGGCCACATGCAGTATATGAAGAAGGGGCATTAGGAAAAAGACACATGAAAGCATTTAAAACTGGACGTTGAATAGAGATGAACCTGACTTTGGTAGATTTTTTTTAATTTATGTAACTAAAGTACAATAAAACGATAATTTTACAAAGATGTGACCCTCCCTGAGGAGAAGTTGGTAACAATTAATATCAGTACTGCAATGCTGTACACAGTTTTATTCTCTTCTTTCTCTGTAGATCTATTTTTAGTTCACTGTAACGTGTATCTAAGATAAGATAATCCTTTATTGATCCCTTGAGGGGAAATTCAGGTGTTACAGCAGCACAAGTATATAAAAGAAATAAGAATAGAATAAAACAGAAACTATACAAGAGCAATTAACTCAATACTCAAACAATAGCAGTATACATACAGCACCCAGAACTAGTGTAGTACATGAACTGAGTGCAATGACTCTCACAGCGCTTCCCTGCTTCTCCAGGTGTGTAAGGGCCTCGTATCTGTTGTTATCTGTGGTAGGATTCACACATTGTGAGGCCCAAACATTTATGAGGAAGAAGAAAAAAAGAAGAGTTGAAGCATTGTGGTTTGATACTTGCAATCCCACAGTATTATAGGCTGGAAAAAATGACAAAATGCTGATAGGGCACACATTTATAAACCTGGAAACCTTTAAGCTTTTCCAGGGTAAGGTAATTTCCCTCCTATCTATTAACCTTTGCTCAGATGGCACACTAAAGATCTCACACCCTCAACAGAGTCGACTCAATATCCCACAGATCGTTTTGCTACTGACGGTGGACTTTGTCCTTCTATTTTTACAAGGAAGTCTTGGGTGTATGATGTCGCTGACTGAGGAACAGGATTAAAATATGAGTCGTATTTGTGCTAAACAGTAAATAATACAGAAGGAAGTAACAACATTTAACTGCCAGACAACAAAGGTAAGAGCTTTTGGATAATAAATCTCCACAGCAAACTGGATAAGTGTTTGTTATTTTGTAAATGATCTGTAGTCAAGTGTAAATCCACATCACCATCTTCTTTATATTCCTTGTAATGAAAAAAATCTTGAGAACGGATCTGATTAAAACAGATAGAAGACTTGTCTGACTTACTTTATATAAAATGTTTTTAATCATTCACACTGTATTTGTGTTTGAATAGATGAAACAGATTATTTACCTTTGGACTGATTTCATCTACATTTGTGATACAAGACAGTCAGCAAACCTGTCTTTAAAATATGCATCTTGAAATGTTCGAACAGCACCATAAAGATGTTGCTGTCAGGTTGATCACAGTGCTGTGTTGCTGGGTGACCATAACTAGTTGATGATTAACAAGATGCATTTATTAGTTTATTGCTAATAGTGCTTCAGTTGGCTTTGAATAAAGACTGTTGGCACAATGAACCTCCCAAAATAAAAGATTTATTTCAGAGGCAGGTCGCTGATTCAGCTCCTACCACTGACGTTACGCATTTATGGTATGTGTAATTCATAACATATGTGATATTGCAGGTGTGCTAGGTCAGTACCAGCGATGTTCAGAGGAAACAGTCCCTTTGGTAATGATAACAGCAGCTTTGCAGGATCGATCCAGTCTAAGTATGTATTTCATAAGTTTTATGTGGTTGATTGATCAACTGATTGATTGTTTCATTCATTACTTTATTCATCAGCAGATGAATGTTGTAAATTGCTAGCTTTTGTTGTGACAGTGGTTACTCCACTATGGATGAGGCGTCATCACAGATATCAAGTGTGTCGAGGCCCAGTGCAAAGTCAATCTACTGTAAGTTAACACTGCTGTACTCATACGTAATCAGTGTTTAAACCTGTTCAGTTTAATCTTATGAATAACACTGAGTGTGGTTTATGTTTTTAACAGTGCAACGGAAGGAGTATGTAGCATCAATGAACAAGATGATGGACAAAGTTCAGTACAGAGTGGAGGTACCATACACAACATTATCCATACAAATGTGTCCCTTTCTGAATCATGCCATGTTTAATGTTTTAATGCCTCTCTGCTGCAGCACTTGTTCACTTGTGACCTGGATGGGAAGGAGTTGAGAAGCGTAACTGACTGTGTGGAGCGGCTGAGGTTGCTGGACGGGATGGGTCGGGTATGGGGTCAGAGCATGCTGCTGGAGGTGCGCAGTGCCAAACTGTTGCTCACAGACAGTGAAACCAAGGTAAGCAGCATATGAGACCAACAGACGGGTGACAAATTAAAATACACATCTGATGGGAGCAGTCTCTTCCAGGATGACAATGACACCACCCAGGGTGTAAGGGTCACTGAAAAATTAGATGAGTATAAAAATAGATTTGAATCATATGTTGTAGCCTTCACAGCCACCAGATCTCAACTCAGTTGAACACCTATGGGAGATTGTGGAGCAATGTGTTGGACAGCACTCTCCACCCCCATCATCAAAACACAATGTTTGATACAGTCAATCATGATCTCCTTATAGAAAAGTTAGAAATGTAGATTCGCTCTCTGGCGCAGTTCTAGACTGGTTTAGGTCTTACCTAACAGGTCAAGACTACTTCCCTTGGAGAGCAAATACTTCTTGTGGTGTACCCCAGGTTTAGCTATGTCCTGGGCCCTATTCTTTTCTGTCTGTACGCAGTGTTGGGGAGTAGTGAACTACATGTAATTAAACTAGTAGTTTAATTGCATTTTGCGGTAGCTTGCTAGTAGTTCAACTAGATTCATATTTGCATGGTGATTCAAGTAGTTAAATTACTTTTTTGCCATTTTTTGTGTAGTTAACTGTTGAAACTACAAACAGTTTGGGGCCATAAAAGGAAAGGAATGATTTTTTTTTAAATTTTACTGTGATTTAACCCCCTTTGACCCCCTTTTCCTTTCATCGTGACCGCTGTGAAGACATGCCCAGGCAATGCATTTGTCAGGCACCACAACACACTTTGTGTAGAGACAAAATACAAAATACAAAATCCAGATTTGTTTACAACAAAAGTATTTTTGGGGTATTTTCTGCTGGCATGTGAATTTTTTGTGTTATATTTTGTGATAATTTCGTATCACATGTACATTGTCAATTTGATCATTTTTTACAAAGTAGTTTGAACTACTTTTTCTAGCTTTAGCTAACCAAACCAGATTTCGCCCTAGGGTAGCTTTGCTGTACTTCAACTTCTTCCACTGTGAAGTAATTGGTAGTTTTGCAAAGCTATGCTTTCAAAGTAGCTTCCCAACACTGTCTGTACATACAGGCTGCCATTAGGTTCTATTATCTTCAAACGTGGCATCTGTTTCCACCTCTATTCACACGCAACTCTATATCAGAGACTGTCCTCCCAAGAACAATGACAAAATCTGTCATTTCAGCAAATCCCACAAAACGGCATGTTTATGTTCAAGTGGCAAAGCGTTGGACTTTAACACCATTTGTTTCCCTGTTTCCTACTGTGAGTCAACGTTGGTTTCTTTTAACCATGACTACGATTGTTCCCTAACCTTAACTAAGTGCTTATTTCAGCCAAAATCATGATCTTTCCCTAAACTTAACCTAAGATGTTTTGTGTGTAAACCTAACCAAACCTCAACCATAGTGCTGTCACATCATAAAACAGTGATTTCAACAGTGATTTGTAATGGTTTTGAACACTAACAAATTATTTTGTCCTGTTGATAGGGGCGATAGAGAATGTGCCCCTTGTTTATAATTTTTTAAAGAAAACTTATTTCTTATTTGTCTTCATTTTTCTCTCTTATTTGTCTCTAAAATGTTCTTTGCCTTTTTAATGTTCCTATTTCTGTCATCTGTCTTTTTATATGAATTTTTCATTTTTTGTGAAGCACATTGTTTTGCTTCTTTTTCTATGAAAATGTGCTATCTAAATAAAGTTTTATTATTATTAATATTAAATGAGGTGAGGGTAGAATGGTGTTGATGCCACTAATAGAGTTCATAGACCTCTAGGATCTGTGCCAAGGGGCACTGAAGCTGTTCTAGAGGTTCATGGTGGCCCAAAACGTTACTAATATACCGTATAATTTATAATTTAGAGTTTCATGTTTCTAAATTGAGAGTGCTTCGATACGAGAAATTCATTGTATAAATTTCTGTGGTTCTTACACAGATGACAAACTTGAAGATACTTTATGTTGGTTTTTCCTTTAATTTGTCACTCATCTGTGTATGTGAAGAGGTCTGTGACCTAGTTTATGTGTATAAAGACCTGTAGTGTTTTCTCAGGAGGAGCTGGACTCCATGGCTCTCAGTGACATCCTGGAGATAAAGGCTGTGCTGGACTCTGGAGTGTTTAACTCCCTGCTCACAGTGTCAGTCCAGCCCGGGAGGAGACACACCACCGTCTTCATGTTTCAGTGTGAGGATGTCAGGGTGAGGACAAACCCACGGAAATGGCTGTTATCATGACTGTCAAGTGAAAGAAGTGAGTGAATAAATGTTTTTTTCGTTGTTGTTTACAGGCTGACTATGTTAAAAGGGACCTCTCACGAGCACTGTCACGCAAGAGAGAGGATCCAAGCATCAGGTAAGAACCTAAGATCAGTGAGAACAAATACCTGAAACTTCATTATTTATTTTTATTTCCCTTTTTTTCCTGAAAATGCCTCTCACACATTTTGAAGCAGCAATGCAGGACTTATAGCTGGACATGAGGGAATGAGAAACCTTCGTTACGCTGCTTCTGAACCTAAAGAGCCCCAATGGACGGTTCCTGACTATGGTGAGTCTGTGACAGGAGACATACAACTGCTGCACTGATTATCAGTCATGGAGTCAATACAAACCTTCAGTCTCCTTTGTACATATAGAGGATCTTGACGTCCTTGAGCCTGAACTGCTTGTACCTCTGGATGAGGAGGAAGAGGAGGCACCATCACTGCCGCCTTTCACCACTCCACGCTCATACACAGAGCTGGACAGGAATGTAGTGAGTGTCCTTTTGTGTATTCACACACAGGAAATATGACATTTTTTATACACTTATAACCTGTGACATGTTTTGTGTTTTGTACATTTTAAACAGGAAACATGTTTAGTAACATTTAAGAGAAGAACAATGTGGAAACGATTTCCTTCTTCTCACTTCCTTACAGGATATCTTGAATCATATTCTGAGTGACATAGAAATCTTCATGGGACAAGTAGCTGCAGTAGTAGCTAAAAATTCAAAGAAGAAGAAGAAAAAGAAAAAAGGTAATGTAATGCAGAAAATGACAGCTAATGCTGGAATATTTTGTATAAAAATGTGATTTTTTTTAAACTGTAGAAATATCATCATTTGTGACGGCTTCATCATGTATTTATTGTGATTTTTTTAGCCATGGACGGCATGCCCCCTGCTGCAGAATTTGCAGCATGTCTCCACAAGGTCAAATGTGGTTTCAACCTTCTGGTACGTGTCCTCAATCACATTTACATACTATCATCATGGTCGGTGTTATTCCTGTTCACTCTATGGTGTACAGTATGTCTAACAGTAATGCTGCTGTGTACTATGTATGAAAATGTTTTCATTTTGACAGGGGGAGCTCAATGGAAGGCTTGATAATCCCAGCGCTCCTGATTTTGTTCACTCCTTATTCGCCACATTAGCATTCGTAAGTGACTACATCTCTTAAATTTGAGTAATTTTTTGTTGTTGTAATTTTGAGTAACTTCAACACATATAATGTTTGTTTTTTTAGAATTGTATAATCACTGTTAGAAAGTTCAAAGTGCACTTAAAACCCTATTCCCATATATGGTATTAAGAGTTTTGTCTTCCAGTTTGAAAGAATACATTACCATGTTCTGTTATGTATGATTAGCTCAGCCCTTAATATATATTTTCTGCACCCTTTGGCTGATGAATTAGTATCTTAATTTTTGTATTTTTTAAATTTTTCTCATGAATTTGCTCTTTATAGTTAATGAATTTTCTATTAAATCTATGTTTGTAAAATCAGCTATTCATGAATGTATATTGGATCATTTTATCCAATTTATTTGCTTAACTGGTTGACCATCATGTCTGCATTGTTTCATCAACTCATTGTGGGAGCAGTAATTCAGTGTGCAGACACCCTTTGCTCTTGTTTAACCAAATCTGTGGGCCTGCACCTGATCTGATTACATGACTACTGCGCTTCATTTTTGTTGACAGAGTGAGTTGTGCTTTTCCTCACCAGGTGGTACCTCACTGCCCCGAGGATCTGCCACAGACCATTGTGGCGCCGCTGCTGGAGCCTCAGTGTATCTGTCTCATGAGTGAAGAGGCCTCTGCAGAAGAGGACCAGCTGTGGCAGTCTCTGGGAGATGCCTGGAACATCCCCAGGTGGGACACTGGACACTATACTAATAAGTATAGTGTCAGGATTTGAGTACTTCTTCAACCACTGGATCACTGGTTTTATACTCACTTTTCGGTTTGGTTTAGTAAAGTGGATCAGAGTCCTGTGTGTCTGTCTGTCAGGATAACAATCAGTTATGATTCTGACAATATTATCAGCACCAAATGGCCAGAAGACGATGAGGACATCCCAACATACACCCTGGAGTTCTCTGATGGCTGGCAGCCCCCTGAGGTGTCTGTAACACCTGGACCCAGTGAACCTGTGAGCAGACAGGAGAGTCCACAACCTGCACGAAACCAGGTAAACCTTCATATCAAACGTCCAGTATGACACCGGTGCAGGTAGACAGGTAGCTTGAAGAGAAAGAGAAAGAAGAAAAAGCATAACAAGACTGTGTATTTTTTCTGTGTAGACTCCAGCCAAGTGGACACCATCACGCCCCCCACAAAAAGCTCGGTACGCAGACACACATGAAGTGTAATTCAGTGTAATGTGAATGTTTTAAACCTCAATGTTTTTGATGCACTTTGCTGTGATTTTCAGCTCAGGTGAGTCAAACCTCAGGCGCATGCATGTTACGCATGACTTTATTGCAAGAAACCAGAGAGAGCTCACCGTCAGAAAAGGAGAAATAGTTGAAGTGAGTATTAGTGACATGAACCAACCACTCTTTCTGCTCTTTTCTCCATTGTTTCAACCATTTTGTTTTCAAGCCCCTGGCTAGTCTTTGCTTTGTCCATCCACAGCTGCTGGACATGTCGAAGCAGTGGTGGAAAGTGAGGGACAGCAGGGGGGAGGAGGGCTTTGTGCCCAATAACATCCTGGGGGATCCTGATGAGCAACCCATCGAGGTGGGTACCACCAACCCTGAAGGTTGACTTAAACTCAGTATTACGGGAAGCTTCAATAACTGGAGAAATCACTGGACAATGACAGTGAAGGAAAGCAGCAACTTCACTGTCAGAAAACAGGATGTCAGTCTCAGATTACACTTTTTCTCAACCACTGGTGGGAATGCAGTTACTGTTTCAAGCTGCACTTCAGTAAATAGAGCCCTTACTACCTACGCAATATGCTTGTGTGTAATTATGTGTCACTTCTCAGTGATTTTGACCTTTTGGCCGACATTTAACTGAGAGGAAAAGTCACCACTGCGGCGAAAAAATGCAAATATGATCCGAAAGATTACTAAAAAGTGACTCACTCAATTTGTGTGGAAGCTTTATTTAAACTGCATCATTTGCAAACCAAATCACAACTCTGTAACGTTGTATATTAAGGCTGATACTTGTAAAGCTGTGTAAGTATGATGAGGGGTCTCGATCAGCGTGTATTTGAAAAAGAGTGGACTTCACAGACACAGACACAGACACACACACTGAGAAACACCCTCTACAAACTCCACTCAAGTGCAGGCTGGGGGAGGTGCAGCTGCCCACCTCTGATTGGAGGGTAGTCGGTTGGTTGGTGAGGAAAGCCTCCACCATATGTCACACGCCTCCAAATCAGCCAATTGCAAAATTCTATTGCAGTAGCTGTGTTTCAAACAGTAGAGGGCAGTCGCTATGTATATTTTAACACAATAGGTAGAATATGTTGCACTAAAATGTCAAGGTTTGGATCTGGATCCATCAACAAACACTACTAAATACCCATATATAGTTTAGTTACTCTTTAAATTTAAGTGAAATGTGCATTTTGTTCCATTTTCTCAGCAAACTGAAAGTTCTCCTGTCCTGACAAAGAGGTCCACGCCTGCAGAAGTCAAAGCCTGGCTTGAAGACAAGGGATTAAGTAAAATGTAAGTACATACAGTTATTAAATGTAGCATTGAATTAATAAAAAAAAAATTACAAAGATCTGTGAAGCTTTGTCTCTTACCATAAGTATATCCCATTATACCTGAATTTGAACATTTGTGAATCTATCTAATACAGAGTTATAGACTTCCATCAGCCTTTAATGATGCATCTGTGACTGAATTTACAAATGAAAACAATCTGATCAGCTGATTTATTGATGTATGATGATGATGATTCACAATAACAAAATGTTTTCTATTTCTCCTCACTGCCTTGGATGAACAAATGCATTCAGAGGTCAACACAAGATTGTAACAAAAGTAATACTTACTGGTAAATTTTAAAAAGAATATTTATATAATTATGGTATAAAGTCTGAGTGTTGTGGTGTGTTTGCTTTAAAGGGGAATCCGCTGGTTTTACACATTAAGTTTAGCTGAGAAACCCTGATCAAAATAACCCTGATGATGTCAGTTAACTGTATGTGACCAGGGTTATTTTATCTCATCTTGGTGTGGACCTGAGACTTGAATCTTTGAGCATGTATTATAAACTGGAGGTGTGGGGTTAGAAAGACACTATTGAATTGCATTATGGGAAATGTAGTATCCAGTGTTTTGGGAGCTTGACCATTATTGTGTGCTTGATGTGCAAAGCACAAGGCACACTATGTTATTAGGGACAAAAAAAAGTTTTGCAAAATTAACTCCAGTGGTAACTTAAAACTTGCATTCGACCGACACAGGCTACAGTTTGGTTAAGTAACAGTTTTCCTTGATTAACGATCAATATGACTCATCTCCTGCAGCACTGTGCGCTGTCTGGGCGTGCTGAAAGGCTCGATGCTCCTGGGGATGAGCAGGGAGGAACTGAAGGCAGTGTGTCCAGAGGAAGGGGGGCGAGTCTTCTTCCAGTTACAAGCGGTCCGGTCCGCCATGGCTGTAAGTGACAGACCACAGCGCAGCTTTATTTGTCTCCATGTCCGTCTGGAGATGTGTTATTATCACACTGATGAATGCTGGTGTGAACTCAGACACCCCTCTGACTGTTTTGTGTTTCAACACTGTAGGAGGCCATTTAAATGGGACCAACATGCAGTAAGAGACCATCAAGGAGGAAGAACAAGAAATCATCATGGACCAAAGCAAGTCACCAATGGTCAAATACTGTAAGCTTTCAGATAATATTAAGCAATAATAATTAGGTTTACAGCTTGTTTGGCACAACAGATTATCCTTTTGCAGTTTATCATATTCACAAGAAATGTGCTACATATTGTATCAAATTATACATATATATATATATATATATATATATATATATATATATATATGTATGTATATACTGAGAGAGATGTATGGTGTTCAAAAATGTCAGCCTGTAATCAACTCAGTTGGCAAATTATGCAATGAAGTGTAACTTAAAGTGCATTGAGACAATTTATCCAGCAAAACTATGCTAATGGTGTGGTGTACAGTAACAGTGTAATGGTCTGAATTATGTAACAAAAAGCAAAAAGCTTAATCTATGTGGTCATTATGTAACCTGTAAATAAAAGTTATGCCCGACACAATACAAAGATTTAGTGAATAATCATGCTTTATTTCATTGTTCAGACATTACACATGAACCTTATCAGAAGCATCTGGATCTGTTTAACACCGGCAATCCATTTCAGGTAATAATATGGCTACAAATCAATGGACATAAAATTAGGCAGAATTAAAAAATATGAATCATGTGTCAAAAAGAGACAAGACTGTAAAAACAAAGATACTTTATGAGAAAAATATCAGCTGAACACTAAAATATCTTGAGTGAGAGCATCCCGATACTTGTAATTAATGCTCTGTAAAGTTAGTGCACAGAAATAAATCAATCTGAACGTCTGAACAACAGAAACTGTGAACTATGAATCTGTGAGTGAAGTATATATTTGAATAAAAATCAAATAATCACTGTGTTACTGCTCAGAGAATACTGAACAGTATCTTTAGACGGTCTCGGCTGTTCTATCTCTAGTGAATCACTTCTCATGTGCAATTAGTTTCTGGGATTAATCGATTAGTCAATGGACAAAATTGATTGAAGTAAAAAAAAAAGTAAGTAAAGTAAAAAAGTAAAAATGATCAAAACTTACTGGTTCAAGCTTCTCAAATGTGAAGATTTTTTGCTTTTTCGTAGTTGTCTTTGATAGTAAAGCGAATGTTTTTGGGTTTTGGATTGTTGGTTGGACAAAACAAACAATCTGAATAAACCATATACCCCGCGCACAACGGGGAATTATGATGGACATTTTTCACGATTTTCTGATATTTTACAGACCAAACAATTAATCGATTAATTTAGAAAATAGTCAGGTGATTAATCAATAGTGAAAATAATCATTAGTTGTGGCCCTGCTGTTGCTGAGGACAACACTGAGCAGCAACGTGACAATCAGAGAATAGTATTTGTGAGGTAGGGTGCACTTTGTTGTGAGTGCACGGACATGTGGCTCTGTGGTGACTATAAAAGACGAGGTGGACATGAACACAGTAAACAACAGGTTGTAACGCTGAATGGATGGAAACTCAATGGACGGAAAAGGTTCAGGTCAGTCCAGATTCTAACTGCCTCTCAGTGATGACGTGCCACAGCAGGGTAGGTCATCATCAAACACTTATTCCCAAAATTACCTTAAAAAATGTTACAAAATACTCCACAAGATGGTTGTTAAACATTAAAACAAAAGAAGCTGCAATAACCAAACATAACTGTACTTTGTGCTTCAGTCTGTGGGCTGATGCTGTGATGTAAAAGTAAGGGCCAGTTTTTATGTGCGTGTGTGTGCAGAGGTCGGTTTCTGACTGTAGCGACAACTTCTGGCTGTAAAGTAAGAGGTATCTATCATGTGCGCGATGGGTGTACTATAACAATGAACAATAAAAAAGAATAAAAAAACAAAGTGTGAGGAAAAACAGCTACTGTAAAATTAAATATGCAGAACAGACACTAAAATACTGTGTCCAATTAACAAATTAAAAAGGCTAACAACAATAAAACCGTATTGGAAAACTAAATTTTCATGACTTAATGCCAATTCACGATGATCAACAGCGACAAAACCAAGTGTTAAACCTTGACATCGATATATTGTGAATATAAAATTTCTTATCTCTATATCGCCTTTAAAAAAATACACTTTATACATGAAACCCAACAAACACACAAATTCCACCATGTTCGGCGCACGACTCCAGTGCATCCCCTGAACACTTAGAAGCTACTGTATTTCTTGCTGAACAAAGATGGGTTCTCATCTTTTATCCTAATCATCTATAAAGCAAACGTGTATATATACTAATACATTACAGTTGGTTATTCAAATAAAGGCTGACATGATTCGGTCTCCCAGTCTTGCATCAAATGCGGCTTGACAGTAGCATCTAGGTTTAAGAAGAATGCTCACAGTTTGATGAGAAGTGTCCGCTGGCGGGATGCGATAACATGATGAGTGTACAATACAAAATGTGATCCCAGCTTTTATCAGATTTGGGGCGATTTAAAAAAAAATGAAATAAAATGCTACAAGACCCATGCGACAGTCTTAACCATGTCCCAGCATGGTTTGCTCATTTCTACATGGTGAACTATGAGTTTCAATCTGTTTGCTGTAACATTCACTGCAACAGATCTCTGACTGGAAAGCTGGTCGGCAGCCATGAATTAGTTCAGATATTTTATATCACAGCTTGCTGTAAGCAACTCATTCTCTCCTGCCATCCATTATTCATGCAAGCATGCAAAAAAAAAGCACTCGTAAGTAGAGAACTAGAAACAAGTCAACTTTCCTCCTCAAACGAAGGCCAAGGTAAAAGCTATTTTACACCGAGCATGCAGCTAGGTGGTTTCAGTCCCACTGGTGTGGATATTACAACAGCACAGAGGTCTACTGTACACGACGGAGGAAAAGAGATGCAATACATGTTGCAGGTGAGAGAGACAAAAACTGGGCATGCAGCGCCCAAAGCTAAAAATGAAAAGGCACTGTGAAGTCTCGGCTTGGTGCATATGTACAGTGCGCTGCATGCAAAGGGAAAACGTTCTAGTTTGTCCACAGGGAAGGAATGAGTGAAATCAGGGCCCTCGGGAGGGACAGAGGGTCCATGTCTTCATGGCCACAGTGAGGTAACAGTGAGGGCGTTCTCCTCGGACGAATGCTGAATCCATCCACATTTATTTGTGCTGTGGTTAAAACCTACAATGCACGTTTCCCCTTTAAATCTCTCCCACTACAGAAATATACCGAAGATGATTTTCAACATTTACTGGAACTCATTTCATTTGCAGCTAACGAGGACCGTTGCTTCAAGGAATGTTTGCAGTCAACCACAGGAAGTCTGCTTCTCTCCTGACTTGAGGGCAATGGGAGTTACTCTCTTTTATGTTGCTTTCTGAGCTGATTAAAATCACGGAAGAACGATTCTGCGTGTGCAATTTGGCAAATAAATGATCTGAAACCACATCAAGCACCGCGCATGGCTGATATTCAGCACTGCAGCATTCAGAGAGAAGGTATCCTCTCTTGTTATAGGACTCTCTGATTCAGTTACTGTATATCTCCGAGCTTTAAGCCACCCTGAAGTAGTTTAAAACATGAAAGTTTGTTATATGACCCCACTGTATTATTTCAATAAAACTGCATCTGTAATCCTTCATTATAAGCTTGTATAATGAAGATGATAGATGCATTAAGTTTAGTTAAGCAGCATGACTGTATAGTGGAAGATAAGCGACGTTCAGAGCAGGTTTGGTGTGAAGAAAGTTTCAATGTGCTGGTTGTCAGTGTTTCTGTAGTGCACAGATACTACAGTGATACTACATGCTATGTAACGTCTCTGGTGGAGTAAAACATATCGCTATATAACAGAATAAATCACAGGGATCATCTGATGGCTTTGGACAGGATGGAGAGTCAAACGCATGGACTAAACAATAAAGATAACATTGTCCTAAAGTGTTTCTGGTGAGCGTTTCCCAGCTTTTCATTCACAAAAAACCCTGGTGCTCACCTTCACTAACGTTCATTATGCTGACTTAGACATGTCACAGAGAACAACAGAAACAGAGGTTATAAAGAAGAGCTGGGGAAAACCTTGAATATGAGATTGGAAATTGAAGGATAATATGGGGTTTAAATACTTTCCTGCAACTTAAAATTGACTCGGACACAAGAAATCAAAGAACGTCGAAGCTGAAGTGCTCTGGCAGACCTGTATCCTTGGCTTTTTGGTAGCTGTACACTTCTACAGTGATGGCCGGTGGTGTTTATGCTGTATACACGATGAACGACAGAATTACTCTCACACCGCGTCTCCTCAGTGTCATGCTTGGTGGACCACAGGGTTGGGGATTCACAGGACAGGTGACTGTGATTTCAGCGTCCTCCCGGGAGAGGGCCCATGGTCAGAGAGTCCTCCTCATCAATAGTGTCCAGCTCTTCAGTGCGCACGGCGTGAGTGATGAGTTGAAGCTCCTCAGAGAGCGTCTCACTGCGGTACGCCACGCGGATATCAGGGACGTTGGTTCGACGGATGTCGTTGCTCACAGGACCCTCTTTAGAATAGCTGGGGCCCAACCAGTAGCTTTTGGCCTGGAATTAGGAGGAGCTACATGAGTGGGAAGCTCAGATACGAGTAAAACACAGAAGGAAACACAATATCTGACTGATACCTATTTGACATGAGTCATTCTAGATTCAAAGTGTCTCCCTATTACTAAAGTGTCTGAGGGACACTGTGTCACATATGTGGATAAACACTAAGTGGCCACTTTATTAGGTTCCCCTGTACAATCTAATGCAATATATTCAGAGGTGTTTCTAATATTCTCCTTCCCTCATTTATGTAAATAGGGAGGAGAAAAAACACCTCAGAAACACCTCTCAGTGTAATGTAGTCCAGTACAACACCACCTTTAACTGTGACCTCAATAATAAACATATAATTGAATTTACACATTTCTGATGTCACCAAAAACTTTATATAAGGTTAAGTTTATGGCAGAGCTGTTGTACTGAATTGCATCAGATTGTACAGGTGTACAGGTTGTTATGGGCCATTGAGTGTGTGTCACCTGATTAAATACACAAAGAGAGAGGAGCTAGTTTAAAGTAGTTTTACCTTGTGAGAAAACCCGCTCATGAGGACACTGTTTCTTGCCAGCTCACACATGTCACAGGAACTTAGTTTCCACACCTGAGTCGCAATGCTGTACTCCTCCATCAGAGGCTCCTGGACCCAGACACACATCACACATCACACAGAAAAATGTCGTTTCAGCCTCATCACTTCTGATCTTTTCGCAGTTTGTACCCTAAATGTAGGCCACGTGTAGATTCAGACAAACTTCCTTCATACTGACCTTGGTGAAGTGGAACTGAAGAGGATCATCAGTGGACAGAGAGACCATGAGGCCTCTGGACAGGTACTCTGGCAGCGGGTTGCGATGGTAACTGAGGAACAGGCTGTTGTTACTCAGCGGTGACATGGCAATGCCAATTTGAGCCAGGTAGTAAAGATACTGCAGCACCGGGGCCTGATGGAGATCAAACGGAGAGAGAGAGAGCATGAGAGACGAAGAAAGAGACAAACCAGTAAATTTAGCTGCAAGAACATCTTTGTCTCAGACGTCTTAACAGCAGCAGCAGATTGTTATTCTCTTTCTTTTATCCCACAGGGGATATGGCAGTATAACCAGAACTCTGTAAGGAGGACCTGAACTGGGACTTTAATTTATTTTTACCTTGTTCTGCTTTTATATTGTTTGGATGTTTTTAGCAGTTTTATTATGGAATATAGTTTTATGTCGTTTTTATCTGTGGTTTTATTTTCTGGGTATTTGTTTCCTGCCAGCGTTGGTTGCTTAGGATGGGAGCAATGAATAAATTGTACCTTGAATTTATTTGTAATTCCATCAGTAAAGCCGAGGGGGACCCAGTAATTTGTATCATTATGCTTCCCACAATATAATGCAGTCCAATCTAACTGCTCTCTCACGCAGTCTCAACAAAATTTGAACATTTTACGTGTCAAAAAGCAGTATTTATAAATCAGGTGTTCATGTTAATGTGTTCGCCCTTTTTATGACATGTAACACACACCCATTAATACCTAGCAAAAAAGGAAGATTCAACAAACACGAAATCTTGTAATTAGTTTTAGAACGCATTTTGAGTGTCACACAGAATTTGTAAGAACAACGTTATTTCAACGTAGTAAAACTGTCCATAGCAGTCTTTTGGAAACAATCCAGTGTGCCCTGGCCCGACCTTTCTGAGTAGCAGCCCATGGGAGATGTTCTCTGATAACATGAAACCTGACACCAGGTGGTGGATCGGTCCCGCCTCCCCACAGTGAGGTCGCAGCACAAACGTGTGGAAGCCTCGCCGCCTGAGTCAGACAAAAACAAACATTTAAAACCTCATGTATTTTGTGTATTTTGTGAATGATTATGTGTTTAAATGATGATCAAAGATTCTTGTGTTATAAATATGTCCAGCTGGCCAATACCTTCGCAGGTGGTTGAGCACAGTCATGTTGGCATAGGTGTAGTAGAGGTAGTAGGAGTAGGGTGGGTTGTCTTCTTCTGTCCAGTTGGCTGGCAGCGGGCTGTCAAGATTGAAAATGTGGTGCTCAGGCTTAGACTCATCGTCCACGCTGTCGAAGCCCACCACCTACCGACACACATGCCACAAACAAAAAAAACAACAAAGCAACAATCACTCAATCGTCTCTTTTAAGTGTGAAACATCAGGACAGCTTGGATTTCTTGTGAAGTAAGACTCACGTGCTGCAGGAAGAGGTGCAGCTCAGGATGACTGCGGGGGTTGATCGTGACTTCAAACAGAGGCATGAAGATGTTCTCCAACATCTCCTGGAAATTAGCCAGCTGCTTCTTTGTGTGGTACACGTCGCTGGAGAGGTGGGGATTGAACGGCGACATTTGTTGTTACCGTAGAGATGATTTTTATTTGTTTTTGTAAAAAACAATGACTAATTTATTTCAAATGTAGGTTTCATTGTAGAGGCTAGAAGCTAGTCTACACTAGTTAAGGAGTCAGTTATACTTGCTTGTTCTTGTCTAATGATGTGCATCTAACCTCTCAGACAACCTCAGAAATAATATCTTCTTTGACTAGCATCAGAAAAATTAATTCCTTTTGGTTAATGCTCTTATTACAACCATGTGTTTGATCATCATGTAATGACCAGTGACAACAGTACAGACCTTCTATGGCAAAACTACTGTTTTATGTGTCATCACACTCCACCATCTGCTTGTTATCATACGCTTCTGTGTTGCACAAACACTTGATACACAACTTGCTGTGACTAGCTGTCTTGACTGATGCTTAAAATCTAGAGGTTAAATGCTGTACATCTCAGCTTCAAAGTAAAGCGAGTTGGGGGAGTACTTACAAAAGACGGGGCACCTGGATAAGCCAGCGCACATTATCAGAGTACACTCGATGTTGAACAGCCCACTGAGCCAGCTTGTCCCATTCATCTCGGGAGCGACCATAGATGGACAGACGTAGCTCAGAGTTCTGGTACTTACTCTCCTCCAAGTCAAACATCACCTCCTGGACAAACAGTGACAGGAGACATCAATGTATCAGTTTGTGCATGTATTGATAAATCGTTTGGATGAAGCAGATATATAATTTACATGTGAATGATTTCAAACCTTGATTATGTGCGCAAAGTATTTTCCTTCAATGTGGTTGTCAGTCTTGATGAAGATCTCTCTGAGGATGGATTCTCCAATGGGGTTGTATTTGGCGTTGAACTTGTCAAACCGATGGAACGTGTTACGGTCCTGATAAGTAAAGAAACCAGTCAAACCTCATTTTTATCTATGCCAGATGTATAACACAGCATTCCTTTGCAGATAACCTCTCAAAATACTTTAACTTAGATACAGTTTACTGCTGCTCCCATTTCTCACCGCATGCATGTCGAGAGTGTCTACGCTCAGGTCAAAGGCCGTCAGGTTCATGCTCTCAAACACCTCCTTCAGTGTCTGACCGCGGCCGCGCTCAATGTGAACGATCTCCTCAGGGTATTTCTTCATGGCCCTCTTGATGAATCGCAGCAGGTGCTTCTGATTCATGCAGGATGATGCATGTATGTGTGTGTCCACCTGGAGTCAGGACAGAGAAGAATATGTGAGAGGCAGAGTACTGGTCTTATTTAAATATTTACGTCACATGTCACATGGCGGCTCCTGCCTTTCGTATGTTGTAGAAGTCTCTGTGTGGAACTTTCTTCTGAGCCGCCAACTCCTTCATCTCATTCAGGAGGATGTGCATCTGGAATTTAGAGCTTAGGTACTGTAGGCGGCGGTAGCAGAAAGACTTCCTGTAAACACGGACATATTTCATTTAAAATAAACACTGAGCCACAAAACAATGATATTTCTAGAGTGATGGTATCACAGAAACACTCACACTGGCCCGTTGATAATGAGGGCCATCATAACATTCATGTCTGCGATATACTCCTTCAGGTCAGGATAGGGCAGGTCCAGTTCTGAACTTCTGAAAATAAAGAACAGTATAAAAGTTACACAAACAGACTCACCGTGTTTTAAATTACCATGTCATCCTACTGGTGCAAACACATACTTGTCCATGTTGTTTTTCTTGGTGTAGACATGGACTACTCCGTCCACCATCTTGCAACCATATCCGGTGTCTGCCGGCATATTCTTGGGGTCCTGGTTGTCATAGGGGTGTGTCTCTGAAACAGGCGGGTGCACCGGGGCATCTGGGAAGACAGGGAATGAATATTAATTAAGTTAGATCATGCATGCTACAAAAAATTATCTTAAAATGACACGGTAACCGCTCAGAGACAAAGTGTAGGAGTATTTATGAAACAGTGGTCCCGGGTGACTGCTGTGTTTTCATTTTATCTAGATTTGAATTTAGCAAGCTTAATAACAATAAATAAAAATAAATAAAAAAACAGCTGTTGAGGGAGTGTTTCCCATACACTTTCTTGTTCAGTGGTTTTGCCACAAGTTCGGGTGTGGATGCGGATCCTTTTTTGATACAAAGGATATTAGTTTAGCAAGTTTTTCACTTTCTTTCTAGAATTTTCTTGCTGTCTCCATATCAATGTACATACCTATTTATTTGTTGCCTGAAAGGCTCATCTTAAAGACTGTCAAGCTTTTTCAAGCTTGAGCAAGCCCATTAGTTTTGGTCCTGGAAAACCCCTTTGGAAAAAGAGTCCCTAATTACATCATGAGACAAGCTTGCAGAAAGCTGAAACATGTTGGTAATGTAATGAGTAACTATTAGTATTATAAAGTGGGAAACCATGGAGCGTAGTCCAGTGGAAAGACACTCGACTCTTTGGTTTTCAGGGGCAAATGCTGGACTTAGAGCATCAGCTAATGATTAATTAAATTATTGATTAATCTGCCGATTATTTTCTCAATTAAGAGTTTTGTCAGTGAAATGTCAGAGAATAATGAAATATGCCTATCACAATTGCCCTGTGCTAAAGGTGACATATTTAAATTACTTGTTTTGTTCAAAAAGCAAATATATTCCGTTTCCTATCATACAAGACAAAGAAAAGCAGAAAATCTTCACGTTTTAGAAGCTGGAACCAATAATGTTTGGGCATTTTTGCTTGAAAAACGATGAATAAATTATTAAAATAGTTGCCGATTAATTTAATCGACTAATGATCTACTACTCATTACAGCTCTGGCTGCATTAGGCTGCAATATTCCCTTTAGCCCCTGACGCCTCTTGAATATAAAACGGGCCAATGACACCTCATGTAGGGCTGATGCAATCATTCCTGGTATTCTGAGGTATAATAAGAGAAAAGAAACAAGCTTCCCCTGCAGGGACCACGTGCCATGTACGCTTGTAGCCTCTCTGTTGACGGGTATTCCCTGAACAAAAAGTCTAACTAAAGGGTTTTCCGATGCTCCTGCATAGTTTCAAAACATATATCTCGGCCATTACTGTCTCCTTGTGGGGTACAACAGCCATCTCTGTGGAATTCAACAAAACCCTTTGATTTATGTGGTCTGATATACACTCTGTAATTGCCATTTCTTCTCAGCTGTAATGTGTTTGGTGTGTGCATGCTATACCAGCATCTACAGGGGTCTCTGGTATATCGTCATAGACTCTCAGATCCAGAGGCTTCATCCCGAGCTCCTGCAGGGCGTGAGCTGTGGTCTTACAAAAATTCTGCATAGATCTATTTATGTACTTCTCCCGGATGAATAATGCCTTCACCACACACTTTGCAGCATCTACCAGGTCAGTGAAGGGCACCTGGGAAGATGTCAACACACAGTAATGAAAATGAGTGTGAATGGAATTTAACTTACAGGAGTTTAAGTTTAAATGCCAGTGAAAACATTAAAAATCATATGAAAACAAGCTTCTCACCCCGCACTTTTCCTCGCCAGATATTGAGACCCGCTGGTACTCTTTCTCCATTGGCAATGCCCTCTCCTTAAAGCCATCATCAACAGTGTCCACACTCTTCTCCTTCATTAACCTTAATGGATACAGACAGTGAAAAGGAGAGTTTAAACATGAGAACGGTGGACAGAGGCAGGACAGATGGAAAACATGTGGATATAAGCAGGAAGTGTGGCAGAAAAGTAAATGAAGGATTAGAGAATCCAGATGTTAATTAAATGATTAATGAAATTAGTGCAGTTATTTTTGAAACAATGTGTTTGGAAAGTATTTGGAGCCTTTCACTTTAAATAACACACAGCACTCAATAAACAAGGTGATTTTTACACGAAACAATTTTCATTTAGAGACGCGTTCAGGCCCTAATTCAGTATTTCATGGAAACATTATAAGCTGTGATCACAAATTAAAGTCTTCTTGGGTACATTAAGGTTGACAGTTTGTATTCTGTCCTGCAGATTATTTCAGGCACTGACAGATTCGATACAGAACGTCGTGAACAGCAATCTTCAAGTCTCTGCTCAGGATTTCAGAGGTTCAGTTCTTGGGATCCTGGTGAGCCAAAGTGTGGAAACTTATATATTACTTTTATAGAAAGTAAGACATCTCAGGGATGATTTACTGCAAGGAGGATGCATCCAAACTCTGGCAAGGTCTGACAACATATGTAAACGAAGTATTTCTACATTTGGAATCATCTTTAAAAACGTTCACTCACTGCCATGGGGAACTGGGGTTCAGAAATGATGTAAAAAGGGAATGAGTATGACCACTTTTCAAACCCACTGTACACATGGGGTAACAGCTAGTAACATATCAATGTATTTATATTATAAGCTTCACTAGTTAACCTACAGAGCTGCTCAATTACAAGAACTGTAAGAATGTCTCTGTGTTCACAGGAGTTTCATTAACAAGAAAAAACAGGAAGTCAAATCAAGATCAGTACTGTAGAATATGTAAATGTAAAAGACTTTCACACTTAAGAGACTTGGTTGTTGTTGTTTTTTTTGTTTTTTTTGAGAGAGAGGGAGAGAGAGAGTAGAAAGCAAAAGAAATATGGTACCCATTTGTACATCTACCAAGTCACCAGCAGGGGGAAGATGAGTCCATCTCAATCTCTGTCAGTGGTTCTGGAGAAAAGTACTTACACCAGTCCAGAGTTCCTAAATACTGTAGACTGGACATTGATAAGTATGTACTATTGATAAATACTAAAATATTCAGGTAGGTAGTAGCTTGCACTTCTTCTAAGAGTACAAACAAGCAAAATAGAGATGCACTGAAAGAAAATCAAAAAAGGAGAAAATCACTACAGGAAACAAAAATACTGAAGCAGAGCTCACTCACTCTAGGTCTGTAGCACTGTCGATTTTCATGAAGTCCTGTTTGGCACGGAGCAAGATCTCTGGCTCAAGCCTTGGGGTGATATGCAGCGGCGCAGGATAGTGTGGGCAAGGCAGGGGGGGCAGATGGGCATCAGAGGTAGTGAGAAGAAATTAAGCACAGAGAGAGAAAGAGACCAAATATATGTACAAGCACCCACACATGAACACACACTCAAACAAGCACTCACACACACATATATACACACATACACACAAAGCATATTAGGTATTAAGTAAACAAGGAGATTGACACAAACAGAAGATATATCATCAGTTAGTAGTGGTACACCCTGATTGGTAAACAGGGGCTTGCTTATGTCAGATAACCACGCAAACGATCGGCTTAGTGCTGCAGATAGCGTAGACCCTGACAACCGAGACAGAACCCAGGTTTGTGAACAAGATTGAGACACCAGGCAAGGTGCCAACTGCTGGCTAGCCCAGTAAGCTGATTTCCAGGGTTAGTTAGCCGGCAAACTGGCATGTTGGAAGCTGATAAGCATGTGTGCACGGGTGAAAGCAAGACTGTGTGTAAAAGGTGGGTGGCAGGGAGGACCTATGTCTGTCTGAGGTGATATAAAGAGTTTATTTAACTGGCTTTGTGTGTGTGGTGTGTTTGCATTTTCTCACTTAATGTCCTGGCTGATTTGCCTCTCTAGGCGGTGCCGACGCTCCTCCAGCTGTTCGATGGGGCTGTCCTCTGGGAACTCATAAGGAGCGCTTCGCATCTCGCTCTCCGCCATGCTGCGTGTGAACAGCTCCTAGTGCAAACATAAATTATTCCATTTATGGTGTCATAAAATAGGCAAACAGGTCAATTTACATGCAACTGTGGACATACGGCAGACTCTGAGGCTCATTTTTTTACCTCAGCAATCTCTTTATACTTTTCTTCCATTGATGTTCGCAGGTCGATCGGGTAGTGTGAGATAGAAACAGGCGTCCCTGGAAGGGATCTCTGGGGCTTGAGGGGCTTGGGCCCGGATGCACCACACAGGTCTGTAGGCAGACAAAAAGAGAGTCACAGTCTTTACTCTTACAGCAGGTCCTGTATGCCCAGTAAAGACAGAGGCGATGGATTACAATTAACAAGTAACAAACTGCAAAAACTTTTGATCACAATTACAACATTTACACGTGTGCCACCATTCAATCCTAAAACAGCCTTACTTTTACACAGTCTACTATTTTGAGGTCCCCTTGGCCAGAGATAGTTACGTGGTTTAGTTTCTGCATCTGGAGCAGAATTTATCTTGAACTCTCCCTCTCGTCCTTTTAGTTTTCTACAAAGTAATATGGCAACTTATATTAAGTTGTATTTTTCTTTTACTTTGGTATATCACACAGATAAATTAAAAAAAAACAAAGTAAAATGTCAGTACCTCCAGTTGACCAATGCATTCCAGAAATCCTTCCACTAATGTATGAAGCACAGCGCCAATGGAAAAGAGCCATCTGAATTTTACCAGGTTAAGTACAAGCTAACAAAATACTATGTGCCATGTGTGCCTGTGCACAGAACTGTTGGATTGATAAGTGCTGCAGTTTACAATGTAAATGTTTACTATTGAAACAGCTCTGACAGTAAAGGATCTCCAAATACAACAGCACATATAAAACACGGCTTCTTCACTGCATACAACATCATGTGCAATGTGCAGTAACAGACAGAACTCGTGGGGGTTCAGACACACATGGACCATCTGGGTGCTTTGTAGGCTCGCAGAGCTAATTCAATAGCGATGATGTCAACCTCTCTACAATTGTTCATCATTTCACAGTCTGTTGAAAAGAGACAGACAAATATGTAAAAATAGACAAAGCTAACTCGTACCATCACAGACAAAAATAGAAAAGAATTTACATTTGGTTTCCCAAAGATTGCAACGTGTGGTGGTTAGAGTGCGGAAAACTATGATTTTAGCAAGTAGTACACTACTCATGTAGTGACTCACGTGAACCTTCAAACTAACATAAGTACACATTCATTCAGTTAAAAACTATTGATTTAGACCAACAGCTAATACAAACAACTGCTATTACCACTTCATTTTATGTGAAATTAGAAAATCAGTCAACTAAAAACTTCCACCAGTTACTACACAAGTTTCTGTAACACATAACTGATCTCACAGCCAAAGACAGGCTATCGAGAGAAAACCAGTGTTCTCGAGATTGAGCAATCTTTGGCAGAGAACTTCCTTTGTTTCCTTCCTTCAGCTACATGAACACATTAGCCCATTTTTCTTGTAACTACACTGAAGACATCAAACACAAAACAGTGAGCCAGAAGTCAAACAAATGCAAATAGGGCACAACCACGATTACCTATGAAGCTCTGGTGACAGTGGCTGTGGCTGCATGAAAATCCTTGTAATATGTCCAAGAACAGAAGCGGACTTAAGGAGAGGACAGCTGTACCACCAGATACTGTGTCACTTCAATCACACATGAGCATGTACACACTTGAAAGAGAACTACCCTAACTCATATGTACACACTGACATGTGCGTACACACACCTGAGAATGACACCGAGCGGCCTCCCCCACCCCAGACCTGCTGGAAACAGATGACGCCAGCTCCACTCCAGACTACACCACATACAATAGAGGAGATCTACCAAAAGACAAAATCCATTTGTCTGATGTACACTGAGGAACATCAAAATCACTGATTCCTGTGTACTTTCTAAAGACAGCCATGAATATAAGTTAAAGACAGCGGCAATTTAAAGAGCACCATAGTTGTGTGCACACACAGTAATTCACTCACTCATAACAAGTCTATGGCTTTGGGAGTGGTGTGTTCACTCTCCTCTATAATTGGTACCATTATTGGTGCTGTGTCTGGCCTGTGACAATTAGTCTCTGCCATCTGCTGTCTGCCTCCAAGGCTGTGGAGTTAGGAATGAACAGAGGGTAACTCTCCACAGTATACTAATGCCAGCATGACACTGTAAAACATTTCAATACTGCACAGAGGAGTTTTAAAGGATGCGACTTAAAAACTGTGACAATCATATAGAAAGGACATAGAAAGAGTGCTTGAACATACGTGCATATCATTATAGCCCGGCCAATACTGGATTTCTGAGGCAGATATCTATATATAAGTTTTAAATATTGTATAAAAATATTTGATAAAGGTTCCATACATTTGATTTTTAAAGATTTATGATGACAATATGTACTGAGTGGACCATTTTACCGTTGAAAATTAAACTTGTCAGTGACTCCGGTGGATGCAGAGTACACACGTGTGTGCATATAGGAGCATGTTCATTTTCACATGGACAAACAGATGACTTCAAGTATACAGACACACACACACACACACACACACACACAGAGTCAACCCGAGTATAGTATCCATGTAATCCCCCGGCCTTTCCACCACAGATGACTCTTAATCCAGCACCCCCAACTCTATTTATCTCAGTGACATCATGGTAGTAGGAAGCACAAAGCTTCTACACACATCTATACAAGTAAACACAACAAAACTGGGAGAAACTCATGCAGACTACAAAGTCAAAAATAAAGGAAAGCGGAAGAATGAAACTTTGCACAGCAAATTCTCCCTGTGAGTTTTGGCTCATGCTCTGCTCTGCACTGTGATACCTCTTTCAAAAACCACAGCCAAGAGCCAACCATCAAAACAACAACAGAGGCCCTGGCAAGTTTATGATGGAAAACTTCAAGAAAGACTTTAATTAGTCATAAAATCCTGTATGATTCATCCAGTTAATGGTTAACTTAAAAGAAAATCTGTCCAAATAGCAAGTAGACAGTAAATGAAATTGGTACTGTTAATTTGTCTTGACAATGTTATCTATAATTTTCTGAACAATAAAGATGGATGTCTTTGATTGAGTCCAACAACAGAAAGCACTTTAGACTGTAGACTGTGCACTTGTTCTTGAGACAAATTCAATCTGTGCTACTCATATGTGAAGGAGAGTGTAGACCAGCATGAGACAAAAAAAACCTAATTTCCTTTTTCTGATGAAGCCTTGACATAAGCACCTTTGTTTTTTTTGTTTCAAACCACTGTGTAGATCCAGACTGCATGAGATTGTGTTTTTGGCGCACAGGCTGGCCAAGAAACCTAGCCTCTAGCCTCACCTCAAACACGCTGTTTATTGTGCGAGGGTGTCTCATCTATTTTAGACTGACAAGCCTGAACCCCTCTATCTTCATGTAGCCATTGTGAGTTAATTTCTTACATCAGTGAGTAATATTGACAAAGCTCTCCATCTCCAGCTTTCTCTCACATCCCTGGGACCTGAGTCTGAACACCACCCACACACACTACCCACCTGTTCTTTTGAACCCTACCAGAGAGACAGCCATCTAGAATCTGTGGAGCTGCCTCTGCTCTATAAGGATCAATACAATCCTTCAGCCCGTCTCGTCCTCCCTGTTCCTCGGGCCTAAAGTAGCAGCAGACTACTACCTTGTACAGTACGTCCATGAAAATATTCCATGAACAGAACAATCTATATCAATTTGCCAACTTTTATTGTATGTAATATACTGCATGTTGTGTTGCCGACAGTAAAAACAACTTTGTATTGAACAAACAAAGACCCATAAGCCCCACATTGTTACCCAAACGTCCTCAACAGGCCTACTGGCTGAGCCGTTTATACTGTGATTATAGACATTATGATACCCAGAGACTTAGCTGCCACTGTAGAGATGAACAGCTCTTCCCCTTGTAGAGTCAGTTTAATTTCTACATTTATTCTATCCTTCTCTGTAATCAATGAGCAAATCAAGTAATTAGTGTATGCTTACTGATTAAATCACCAAATTATCAACTGCGTTACCTGAAATTGGACCTTTTTGTTAGACAACTATGTTCAGTGCAATGTCAAAGAGACAGTTTTCCCCACAACACCACCACCCAAGGTAACTGGCATTTTGCTGAATACAACTGGCCTTTCACTGCCTCATCTGCATGAATTTCAACTCTTTCAACTCTTCTCAAAGCACACTGTGCAGGGTACATAAATACCAAAGAAACAGGCAGAGTGCATCTTAAATTCAACATGTTGTAGCGCTCCTTGCTCTATTCTCTGGCCCACCATGACTCTAGAGTCAATAGCATGTTACGGACAATTTAACTGGTAAATGTCTCGAAGAAATGAAGAGAAAAACACACTTGTATTTTAAGTCTTCTGACATGTAATGTCACAATGCCAGCCTGCAATTCCCTTTTGTCATTGTGGTCTGGCAATGTGTGAGTTTCAGTTCGGTAACAGAAAATTGATGGTTTCCTCTGGTGGTCTCCTTTTCATTCAGATATAATCATGATTATTTCCTTAATCTAAAAACTTACAACTGTTAGAGGGTTGGATTTCTGTTGACTCCATGCATAAGTGGCAAGAAGCCAACTCTCGTAGGCAGGTGTCATTTAATTGGGCATTAACTGTTCAATACAGTAGGTGGGCTTTTTTCCAAAAGCGAATGTGACTGCAGCTGCAGGGAGCAATCAAATATTGTGCTAAGCAAACAATGTCTCTCTTCTCCTTTCTTCTTTACCTATTTTTAAATTAGACACACCCTGACATACATTAACTCCATAAATTCAGGGGTGTGTTTGTCTAACCACAGCAAACCGGTCAACTTGGTTTGTTCTTACTTGATGGCGCACGTCAGTCTCTTATATGCATCCATGGTAGTATCACACCCTTTAATTAACACTGTCATTAATATCATGTATATGTCTTTTTCCCTGCAGCGAGAGGCAGCCAAGTACCCACATGACCCTCTGCGCAACACTGAAATGGAGGCGTGGGTGCTCGGCCTCCAGTGGTCCAAGCTGGCCAAGAGCCAAGATGACAAAAAAAAAAAATCTAATTTAATGCTTGGATTAAATGAAAAAAAACTGAGTATTGTGGGAAGTATGGCAATATAGTTGATATCATTATTACAATATTAAAACAATGTTTTCTGAAATCAATATATCACGATATGGCAAATGTATTCAAAATCACATATAAAATAAATGTTGTTCATATTTTGTTCCACTTTTACACATTACATGACACCAGACCTCATACGTGTCAAAAGAACTTCAATAACTAATAAAAATATAAATTTGTAGGACAATAACGTAATGATTGTGTCATCACAATATGATTCTGCTGGGAGCCAATAAACAATAATATGGAAATATTGCCCAGCCTTTCTTATTGTTCCACTGCTGACCATATGTTTGTACATGTATTATTCAGACATGCAAACTCCAACACAATCAGCTTGTGGGTACAAACCACAAGAATAATCATCGAGGCAAATCAGTTAAATAAAGGCTGTCTACTTATATTTGTAGTGATGTTAAAATTGGACTAATGCAAACACAATGGAGCCTATTACAAAGTTAAAAGTCATGTACAGCCACAGCAACAGCATGCAGCAGCAATGCATGATGGGCATGTTTGGTGTGTGTGGCCCGTAGTAATGTGTTTTGGTTTACTTTTTAGTCTACTGCAATTGTGGCTCCAGTGTAAAGAAACATTTGTTTTTCTTTACAGATTTCACTTTATTCCCTGAGAGGGAGAGTGATGACACACGCTTCAGATGTTCCTTAGCAACCACAGATGAGAATAAACCTCTACTTCGGGTCTTCGTCTTGAAAATATATTATCAGTGCTGAGCAGGCTGGGTGCAATGGAACAAACGTGGGTGATGAAATTTAAAACTACTGCCTGCAAATTCACTTTGTAAACAGTTGGGGCACCAATTTGTTTTTAAAAAAAACAACTTAATGATGGCCTGCTGGAGAGACAAAAATACATTTCAGTGCATGCATAAAAACCAACAAGATAACTCTCAGTACTGTGGTAACAGGTATTTACCTTTACTGCTACTCCACAGCTTTCTACAGCATAAACAGCCTTTAAGAGGAGACAGATAAGTCACTGCCATCACATACACCAACACACAAAACAGATGTCAGCTGTTCTCAAAAAGACACCTGCCCTTATAAACATCAGGAGGGTCAACGTGTTCAGGTGGACTTTTAAAACCGAGCAGTTTACTGTCAGCTCACACAAACTGCCTGAGGAGTAAAGTGTTAATGAAGATGCAATTCTGGATAAGATGTTAATTTTCTTCCAGCTTCAGTGGCATCTTTTCAGCAACTGAAACTCCGCTGCCGCCGCCTTTCCAATTTACTGCACGCTCTTGTAGAACGTGTGCCATATGCTGCATACGTTTTGTTTTCGCCAGCACACTCACCAGAATCTCAGTGATTAATCCATTGGGTAATATTATGCATCACACACAGGACTGTAGCAAACAGCAGCAAGGAGTAGATACCCACTCACTCACTGCAACAGCCAGACTCTGCAATAAACTGTGGAACATGTCAAGCCTTCCACATATCAGCATCAGCAACAGACCAAATGCATGACGTATTTTTCTCTTCCATCTGCTTATGCTTCCCCATAAAGAAACCCCCCTCCTCAATTCTATATTTCCTCCCACCGTCTTCTGCATGCTGTCAGCTTATACCAGTACACAGCAACTGTGTTTACTAGCACCTCATCTGTCACTATGAGCTTGCTTGTCCAGTATTTTAAGAGTGATAAGTACCATGCATTACGCAGAACTGCTGAAACTTCTAGTAACACAGTATTCACATTAACAGGCTCTACAGTGTATGGTGCTGTGCATCATTACTCAGCATAGGTTACAGTACCTCTATCCCCCTGTCTTGTCCTGTTCTCACAGTCTCCGTTACGGTCGCAGTGGCCTTGTCTGAGCTCTTGCGGGATGGCTGGGACATGTAACTAGGCCTGGGACGGCCGATGCACCCTCCCCCCGCTGGCACAGTGGAAGAGAGACAGCAAAGAGAGAGAGGAGAGACACACAGTATATGCTCTCTCCTAAACACAAGCTGCTCTAACACCAGGTTGAAACAATCCCCCCTCTTTTTCTCTTTTCTCTGCTTCTCCTTTTCTAACTGTCGCCACCTCCAGTGTGCTGGCGAAGCAGTTTTTTCCCCTCTTTCCTCTGATTCTCTCTCTCTCTCTCTCTCTCTCTCTCTCTCTGCCTCTGCCTCTGTCTCTCAGCTGCTTCCTGGATTACACCGGTTTTCAGTGCATGAACAGCACAGCCTTCAAGCTCCCGGATTTAAATACTGGTTTGGAGCATACCACGTGGCAAAACAGGGGAGGGACTGGGGTGAACCACTTCAGGCTCTATTGTGCTGTAAAATGGAGGAGGCCCTCCATCTCTGGCCACTCCCACTCCTTCTCTACCTCCCTCCTCTTATTTATGAATGCACCGCTTCAATCATCTCATGACTGCAAACTATGTTAGGCATGCCAGTATTTAAAAACAATCATCACAAGCCCATTAAAGTCATGTTTTATTGCACATAGATTCAAACATTCCTTCTTAGCATGTGTAATAAAAATCACTTCATTTGCACTCTATCAGTTTACTTGCCTCACAAGTAGTTACCAACACTGTAGCTTGTTGTTTTTCTTTGTAAGCTGTTCTTATTTATTGATTTCATCTGTTTTAATTAGCTCATTGCCATAACTTAATGTTTTACTGATATTATGTGTTGGTCTCTCTAATTGATGTTTTAATATTCTGCTTACTGTTGCTAAGTCTGTGATGATGTGTCTATTTTATCCATGCTGCTTCTGTTCATGATTTAAATCAGTTTTATGTGATTGTCAGATGTTTAAATTCAGTATCTGGAGTGGGATTACTTACTGCTACAGGTATATGGGTATATGATTATGTGTACATGCAAGTGAGCTAATTTACATACTGCATGCCATGTTACTTTCTGCACCGATCACATGATGCCAGGGGAGGCTATTTCCTTCCTCTGTCACATGACTGCTGTATGGCACAAGGAAAGCCTGTTTGTTGTATTTCCCAGTGTACAAGAAATCTGCTAGGCCTCTATTTATGCTCCATTTTTAGTGAATTTCCAAAAGATCACCAAGGAATTTTCCAGATGACAGTCAAACAAATATAGGCACACAGAGACACACACAAACATCAGCATGAAAGACACACAAAAGGCAGACACAAACCACACCAGGTACTGAATTCTGGACAGATCCTCATTTTTGTGCAATACCATCACATACAAATGACGCAGCTTCAGTCAAGCCAACAACATACAGTACACAAGACTCAGAGGAAACCACGATGACAATGTTGCTCTACTTGTCTGACTCATGAGTGAGAGTTTGGTTTTCATCTTTCATGCTACCATATCCAAACTCAATGTGACCCAGTTTGACAGAGAGCTATATGGACCAAGCCTTCAGGCCACTACAAGTCAGCGCCTATCAGTCTCTTGAAACTGAGAACATGATCTATGAGCATTAAGCAGCTTGGCAGCCCTGAGAAACATGTAATTCCCCACCCCAAAGTTGCATGAGTAATGAAGTTGGCCCAAAGGTGAGGACTCATGAATCGTGCCGTACTTGTAGGCCATATTCTTATTAGTTTATAATAGAAAGCAAAGATAGACTTCATATGAATTTTAACAGCAGAAGAAACTTTACCTCCACATACTATAAATATCATAGATACTAACCACAATCAACACCTACCCACCGCCCACAGTTTTTGAAAAAAAAAGTTGACCTAGATACACAATACTGTCATTGCTCTAGCTATGCGGCCTGTTACATGATAGACCTAAAATGTGGTGGTCAGTGATGTTTCCACATCCTGTCCACTGTGTGCAAGGTGGGGAGGACTTTTACAGCTCAGCTGAGGTCTAACTAAACCACAGCAATCTATTTGGAGAGGTCTGCTTTAAGAAAGACTTAATTTAAAAAACTTACACCAGCAATTCCAGTAAACATAGAAGGGTAAACATGTGTTTAAAAGTGTTACAAAGTTAAAAATATTTCTTTAACTTGCGTTCTCAAATTTTAACAACATCAGTGAATGTAACTATGCTGACTTGAATGAGATAAATCTTAAAGAGATTAAAAATAAAAGACAAACACAAAACATGATGAATAAATTAGATTAGTTTTGAAAGCCTAAAAGTGCATTGCTCATGACTTTGACTTTGATAAAGTGAAGAAACAAATGTTTTCTCATTCCATGAGAGCTTGTGGTGGTGGTGGTGGTGGTGGTGTACATTCTGGAGAGTGAAAAAGATTTGGGCTGGGAGATCCTGGCACTGTGGAAAAGAAGAATAACTAATCTGCAACAGTTTTGCACACATAAGGTGAGAATTGATGTCAATCAACTTTTGCCCTATTTTGATCATAATGCAGAGTGTGTAGTTTCAGACAGCAAGTCAATCAACAAAGATTACGTACAATTCATACAATAATAATAATTTGATTTTGTCTGTGTCGATTTGTAACCATAACCTTCCTATTCATTAAAATATATTAGCCAGTGCATAGACACACTGACAGTCACAAACTCCGATCCTCTGTGATTATCCAGAGCCCTGTCCGGTCACCGTACCTCTCTTTGCCACCTCTGTCAGTGCAGCTCTCACCATATCTGAATATAGCAGAGAGGAGCACTGTGTCACTTGACACTGTCAACATGTAACACACTGTACTTAGCACTGCCTGGACATCAAGAGGTTAATATCCCATTCCTGAGACCAAAAGGTGTGTCAGGGATCAAAGTCAAGCCGACTGAGATGAGAGGTTAAGCGAGGAGGCTTCTGATAACACATGTCCTGTTTCTATGAACTTCGATACAGACTCACATGTACAAGCACACACCTCATTACTGCTATCTTTACATTGGGATACTCTGTTGAGACAACATTCCTGCTTTGATTTAGTGTCTCGTTTGTTTGGTAGAACTGCAATGACACAATGCTATAAGTGCTAGATGGGTTCATTCAAAGCACTGAGCTTTCAGTGAGTTACTTGCATATTCACTATTCACTAGGCGACTAACCTTTCATTGCTGTATCAATTAATTGATTAATTAACAGTTTTAGTCTATGCAAAGTCAAAAAATAGTGAAAGATTGTCCATCACAATTTCTCAGAGCTCAAGGTGATGATGTCTTGTTTTGTCTATCTAACTAACTAACAATCTAAGATCCAAAGATATTACATTTACAATAATATACAACCGAGAAAAGCAGGAAATGCTCATATTTGAGAAGCTGGAGCCAGAGGCTGATCAGCATTTTTAAATGAAAAATGAAAGAATAAAATCGATTAGCAAAACAGCTGCTGATCTTTTTTCAGTCGATCGACTAATCAATGAATCCACTAATTAGTTCAGCTCCTGACTAAGGCTTTATAAGGAATGCACAATTTTCTCACAAAGGAGAAGGCTTTAGTGGTCTGATACACACAGGAATGCACAAATACAGAATGACAGGAAGAGTTAGCTACTTGATATCACCTGATATCAAACAATGATGAACAGTTTAACAATTCTGATAATTGCAGGGGGGGGCTTATCAAAACTGACCAACTGTGTGACTGGATCAATGTTGACCATCTGTGGAGCCCACCTCTCACCCCCCTCCCACCCCCCTCTCATGATTAGTAAACAGTGAGTGTATGCGGAGAAACCGTACAAGTGTTCTTATTATCTTACATCTTTTTACACTGCATTAGCGTGGATGTGCATGCGTGTGCATGTATTCCTAAAAAAAGTGAGACTATGAGCTGGGAGACCATTGGCTGAACAGGGAAGTGGTGGGCGAGCAATTCACAGACTCACCGAGGTCACAAGACAATAAAAAGCCAGTCAGGGACCAAACATCAGCTGACGCTGGTTCGTCTGTGATCAAATGAGGTGGATTAAATGAAAACGGATCTTCATTAGGAGCCATGCTGAGAGCAGAGACAGACCCAAGCTTAACTGTACCTCAGCGATGAAATACAACCCAGCACAACCATGTGTATAAGCACTGTCTGTCAGCCTGCAAATCACCCCAGTGAGATACAGTGTGTTCAATGGCACGATGTTGAGACTGGCTGCTCTGTTTATGTGAGTGTGTGTGTGTGTGTGTGTGTGTGTGTGTGTGTGTTTATGTTCTGGTGACGATTAAAAGGACAGCCACTGTGGCTCTGCTGGTTATCTACTCGCGCCCAGCAACAACAGGCCCACCTGTTGGTGTTATAGCTTCCAAGGCCTTGGTTACTGGTTCTCCAAAATCCCTTTTCCAGAACTGACACACTTCCTCTGTTACATGGGAAGCAACTGGGCTATTCATAGCAGAAGAAAGCCCTGGAATTTTCCACCCAAACACAGAGTAAACTGGTCCTCAGTCATGTCTGACTACAGAACAGCCAAAGACCAGAGACACTAACAACCGGCCACTTGTTTCAAACTGATGGTCTGACTCACAAAACACTTTTGTGCCAGAGACTCCCTCTAGTGCTGACAAGGAAAAGTGCAGAACTGTACTTTTAAATGTGCTACTAAAATGTACAGTAGAAAAGCAGGTTATTAGAAAGTGTTCTAAATATTCTTACTTTTTTTTTTAAATAAGGTCAAAAACAAAATAAAGTCCCCATATAGAAACTGGCCTAACTGGTTACACACAAAGTTTATGAACAGTTTTGTGATACAAAAGTCATTATTGCAGTACCTTTTAGTTGCTCTTGGTCCCAAATGTGTCTTCACTGGTTCCCTCAATACTCTTAATTTTCCAGTTTAACAATATAAATAATTTTGCAGTGACACTGAGGTTCTGCTTTGTCTCTCAATAGTAAAGAAAAAAAATCCCACTGACACCTTTTCAGCAGGAGTAGGTAACACCTACAATATGCTGTAATACCCACAACTGTGAGGTTGTGGGGCCCTGGGCAGGGACTCTCAGTATTTGATTGTCACATGTTTCTGTCTACCGCGGGGCCAGGGAGTGGGGGTGGAGTGAGGTGGGTGGGCATGGGGATTGCCAGTTGTGCAGGTTAAAGTCCATAGAGCAACAATGTGTAGATGTGCTAAAGATTCAGCAAGGAGTGTAACAAAGCCCCCAAGGGGTAGTAGAAGAGAGCCCACATGACTTGGCAAGTCATGAGATACAGAGACATGCCATGACAGGAACAGTGTATCTGATTATTAATGAACCAGAACAGGGGGAGGCTGGAGTGGTGGAGGGAGTACAGCAACCAGTCAACTGCAGCATGGAGCAGGATGTATAATGAGCAGGAAGCATACAGATTAATGTGGAGCTGACAGTTTAAATAACCCCCTCTGATGATGATGATTGGTACAGTATTTGTTTGGATCATCTGACCATCAGGTGGTGTGGTTCATGACTTTGAGTGTGTGCCTGAAATTACACAAAGCCTATAAAAAGCAATATTGACAATAGGTACATACATAAACGGCACTGTTTTCAGCATCGTCTCTCAAATATGCTTGAGTCAGTGGCAAAATGTAATTGTATCTAAAATATACATGCCAGAGACCCTCTGTACTCTCTATACATAATCAAGTACCATACAAAGCACAGACATCCACAGTGGGAAATCACGTTAATGAGGCAGGGATCACAGTACTTTGCAAATGTTATTGAGTTGACAACCCAACTTGAAAGGAACAAACAAAAACGGTTGCAACAAAATCATCTGACAAACTAGACTACAAGACAGCCTATAGATAAAAAGGTACACAAGGTAGTGTCAAGGTAGAGGCCAGTAAGTTAGTGAAGATCAAGGTAAGAGCCTCTGTATCAGATCACAACAGAAAGCGCAGCAGTGATTCATGCTGGAGGGAGGAATTCCCACCACCTCTCTGGCAGATACTTTAATAGCCTCTATATATCACATCATATAGCTTCGGCCGCAAAACTACGACATTCCATATTCTGCTTCATGTGGTGCAACGAAGGTCCGGTGGGAGAGAACAGCCTGCAGGCAGAGACAGATTCCTGCAGATGAGAAAACTGACTGAGTAATCAATGTTTCCACCCGCAAATCAACACCAACCCTTACATAAGAGAACTGTTTCAAATGTGCACGAGTGCTGGAGATGGAAATTTCTTTTAAAAAGAAATTCTTGAAAGGAAAGATGCTGTGAAGCAGAGCTATTTCTGGTGTTGTTACATGAAGTAACAGAAAATATTGAAGGCTTCAGTTCATGACGTGGACAAAACACCAGCTGCTCAAACTGCAGCTACAGTAGATTTTTCTACAGCAGTAATTTGGCATCGAGAATGCCAACAGACTGGCGTGGTCAGATGGACGTACGATAATGGGTGGCCTACATGTGGCTCTTATGACGGACTGGGAGTGCAGAGGGCTCAGCCAAGCGGCTAATTGAGAGGACTTAAATGACTGCATGGATGGAGAGACCTCTAAGTTATTTATTACTGCAGCAAAGACAGGCTTCCTCAGCAAATACAGTGCAGTGTGTGTCAACGTGAGTTACTGCTTGAGATCTGCTGCTGCATCCCTCCAGACACTCAACATTTGTGCTGTGCTATGGCACACAGAGGAAGTAGCTTCAAATTAAATCAATATTAACATTTAATTGCGTCACAGATAAATAGCTGGTCGAACTTTCTAGTTTCTCCCCACAGAGACCAGTTAGCATCAACTTCAAAGGTAATCATAGAGCTACAATTATTTGGCCTGTATCCCATCACACTGAAACGTTAATGAAACCCCTATGCATACCATGTGAATTGACACTACTGGAACACTAATTAATACACCGCCATATGCCAGTAAATAACAGGCCTGTGGTAACAAAGTCCAATTAAAATGTCAATGTCAATAACTAATATCTTATTTATAGTACAACTGCTTTGTCATATTAATTTTGTAACTAACAACAGTTATAAATTTAAGTCAAGTAAAGTAGCTAAAGCCAAACAATCAAAGAGGAACTTGGAAACTGCATTTGATTTCCATAAGGTTTTACTAAAGCAAGCTAAAAATATACTCAATGAGACTCAATAAAAGTTCGTAACAAAAAATACATGATATAATCATGTTTCTTTTTCTCCACATGGTCACTGTGTAAAGAAAAATATTGAGATTCGGGGGAGTCGGGGAGGGTGTAGTTGTCATGATGAGAGAGGTGAAGTTGCAAGATAAAAACGACCCCTCTGCTCTGTCTAAGTCAAGCTGATGAGATAAGGAGAAGCCGTAGCCAGTAGACCCATGATAAACTGTGTTTGTTACAAGGGGAGAAGGCAAAGGGGCCCATTAGGGACACATAACAGTTAGATATAGGAAACACTCTCAAAAGGCAGTAGTTCCTGCAGTACAATATTGTGTTGTTTCATTAGCATGCACAATATGACAGTAAGATCCATATTTTAATGTGTTAACGATCAGCTGTATAATAATGTATTTATTAACTTATTAACTGCAGTGGTACTAAATAACAAATCTCTTACTTAGTGTCAGTCACTAAGCTGTCAAGATTATCGTTTAGTTTAGAGCTCACAAGATTTGTTGATTAATGGATGAGTCGACTGACAAAACTAATCAACAACAATTTTAGTAATAGGTTGATAATTTTAGATCTTTTATCAAATCAAAATACCAAACATTTCTTGATTCACGCCTCACCAATAACAGGGTTTGCAGCTTTTTTCTATTTTGCACAATTACAAAGTGAACCCCCTTTGCGGTTTTAACTGTTGTTTGGGCCCTGGGAACATGCAATGTGCTTTTGTCCATATTTTCGGACATTTCAGACACTAAACAATTAACTGATTTATAAAGAAATTGTGATTATCAATAGATTAACTAGTTTAGTGAAAATATTCTTTGTCGTGAACTGCGTTACAGTTCCACAAAAAGCAGCATGCATGCTGAATGCTAAATATACAACATTTGTCAAAGCTTCAAACAAATTCAATCAATGTCTCAAAAACAGATACAAAACAAAACTGAGTAACAAACTAGAGTCGCAGCCGTCCCCACCTCTGTAAACTCAGTTCCTTCCCTTACTGCTCCTGGCGAGAAGCGTGGATTCTTAAATGCACAAGCATCTGTGTAATTTTCTGACTCCACATTCATGTAACAGCAGAGAGTTCACTCATTCTTTCTATGGGACCCCCTCTCACCCACACTCACCAGGGCTGGTAGTGCTCTGCAGGCTCCCCCTCTTGCGAAACGGGGATTTAGGTCTAGGCTTCCCTTGTCCATCGTTGGTGGAGGAGGAAGAGGATGACATCTTGCCGCCCGTGCTCCTGTTACTACTGGAGCAGAGTGAGTCAGAGCTGTGCAGTGGCCAGCAGAGGGAGAGAGGAGCACGAGCTCTAATGCTGGAGCTCTGTCTCATGGTGGGGCAGCGGGGCGGCAGGACCCATACTGGGCCGGGAGAAGCTCCTCTGCAGAGTTGGCTCCTCCTCCCAGCCCGCAGCAGGTCAGCAGGCATGCCGCACAGCGACGAGCTGAAAGGCAGCCCAAGGCTTCCCCGGCTCCTGCTGGGGGCCATCCTCCTTGGTTGCCCTAGCAACCAGGGAATGAGCTTCCTATAGCCAATGCAGGGAAAAACAGCCACAGAGGAGGGCATTGCAGATCAATGTGTGTAGCTAGCATGACAGCCAGCAAGCCCGGAGACCGACTACACTACACCAGCTGAGCGTCAAGGTGAGTGAAGGACAAAAGTTTTTCCACTCTTCTAAAAATAGCAATTAGATACGCTGGATATCATGAGAATGTGTATTTAACCGAGAGAAAAAAAAAGACTAGAGGATCCAGATGAACGGCAAGTGACAAAAAAAGCCAAAGAAAAGTGGATAAGCACAGAAACCAGCTTAGTGTGTAAGCTGACGAGTGAACTCTCAATCTTCTTTGCTGGAAAATTGTGAGGGGGGACAGACAGCCTAAGCATACACAGCACAGGCCCGCCTGACATGAAGTATTATAAATAGTGACAACCAATGCCCAGCAAGGCTGTTAATGAAACCCTCCACAAGTACAGGCACGACTTTCTCTCATGTGTTTGAGGTAGTTTAGGAGCATGAATTATTATTACACACTTTTATTTAAAGTGTTATAATCACACAAGCCTCCAAAAGTCAGCAGAGCCTGAGAAAGTGAAACAAATGAAGCTTAATAGTTTTTTTTTCTTTGTTTTTTTACCAGCTTTTTTTTTAAACTTTGCTTTATTGACACTTCATGCTGTAAACACACTCATCACTGAACTGTAAAATAAAACTTTCAACACTCTTTGAAAATCTTTAACTACAAAGTTAAAGTTGTCGTTCATCATACAGGCAATGCACAAATACATTTTTACTGCATGTGAGCTTTAATTTGACTTTTCAAAATAATAATAATTTCTTAGACTCCCCTGGGCATACACCGAATACAACCGAAATGGCTCAGTAAAATAATTTCAAATTAAGGATATTTCATGTCACAGATCAATATATAGAAATTCATAAACTACATCACATCTACTCTATTGATTTTCGAGTATTGGCCTTGCAGTGTATTTTGGTACTTTGAGATTCATCACTCACCAAAGTCAGAGCAGGAGAGCTACAAAAAAGAGTAAAGATCCCCATCTAGTGGTATGAAAGATTTATGCAGTTAGACAAAAACAGGTTTGTCCCTTCAGAGCACACAACAGCTGTTTAACTCAACTGGTCAAGGCAGATGGCCGTCCACCTAGAGCCCGGTTCTGCTCGAGGTTTCTGCCTCTTAAAAGGAAGTTTTTCTTTGCCACTGTCGCCAAGTGCTTGCTCACGGTGGGAATTGTTGGGTCTCTGTAAATATTATAAAGAGTATGGTCTAGACCTGCTCTATATGTAAAGTGTCATGAGATGACTTTTGTTGTGATTTGACGTTATATAAAAAACATTTACTTGACTTACATGAATTACTTTGAATTTTCTTGTTGCTGAAATGTGCTATATAAATATACTTGCTTTGCCTTACTTCCACATAGTGTTTAGAGATTTGACACGGCTGAGGGAACAGCGTGAGACTGTTCCTGTGTTTGCTTGTTTTGATGGTCAGTGATCTACAGAAGTTCAATGAGGAGTTTTCGCGCTGTGATGTGAATGAATAATAACATTTCTCTAACGTCTCTGTGTGTGTTCACTGTTTCCTGCAGACGTTCAGCAGCTGCTGGTGAGTAAAGAAGAGGTTCCCCCTGAGCAGCAGGACTGGAGCCCCAGTCTGGACCAGGAGGACCCAGAGCCCCCACACATTAAAGAGGAACAGGAGGAAGTCTGGACCAGTCAGGAGGGAGAGCAGCTTCAAGGGCTGGAGGAGGCTGNATATATATATATATATACATATATATATATATATATATATATATATATACATATATATATATATATATATATATATATATACATATATATATATATATATATATATATATAAACTGAATTGAATTGAATTGAAGCAGCTTCAGTTAATCAAAACTAAAATTGTACAGACACCAGACAGCAAACATTTTACTTGTACATTAACAAAAACACAGCAATATGAGGCTTCACCATAATTTCACTGCAGCATACTGATAATTTGTGTTTGATCATTTTTCCTCGCTGCACAGTTACCAGGGATAGCACTTGGTATAAAGACAGTTTCAGATATACTGTAGCTGCTGTCCATTAACTCTCTAGCACTGAAGACTTCCTCACTACCCAACCATTCATTCAATAATTTCCTCGACTATCACCCTCTAATTACACTTAAACACTTCAGAATCCAACTGTATTGGCATTGCAGCTAAAGGATTATGCACTGGCATTGCAGTATAGACTGAACTTGATCAACTCTGGACAAAAGGCTCAGTTTTCATTTAGAATAATTTTAACTATTAAGAGACGAAAACCCAAAAACACTTAAACCTATCACACTGATCTCTAAAACTGAAAGACAATCTATAAGTTATTCTTTATTAGGATCAGTGTGGAATTAGGCTAAAAACAAAGACTAAGCTCCAATCGCAAACCTGTTCAAACCATGCCCTAATGACTTACAACAGACCTGCACATACAACAATCACATAACTAAATTTCAACCTTTCTATCAAATGAGCTTGGCAGCAACATCTTTTAAAGATAAATTCTGGTGGGTGACTGACAAAAGTGGAAGAAGTCAAGGTTCATCTTTCTCAAGTTAAAATAAAAATCTTGTTTCAGGGTGTCTCCTGCCTTTTCTGAAATCTGACCCAGTTTTTGAGAGAGCTGACGCTCACCATCTGGTGCAGCAACAGCAGCAGCAAAAGCTAAAAAACAGAGGCCTACTTTTGTAAAAATCTTAACCACCCCCATGAATATGTCAAACATGTTGCTAAAACCAAACTACTCAGATTCTCAGGGTCTTACCTGGAAACAGAAGTCAGTTATGTTAGCCTGAAAGCTCTTGTTCTTCCTTCTTTGGTTTTCTCTTTGCCTCTGCTGCTTGGTAAAGCTTTCTGTCTACACACGCTTTTGCTAAAAATGAGACCACTGTGCATATCACTGGCTGCTGGGGGATTTTTTTTTTCACTCCTTCAGAGCAAAGCTCATGGAATTCAGCATTTTGTTTGCAGAGGCCATACACCAAAAAGAAAACACAGTGTTCTGTCTTTCCACGTACAGCCTTTTCACAGGTAATGTGAAATTGGAAATGCTATCAAACCCAGCTGAATAAAGCATAACTTTCTCTAATTACATTACGTACACCTTGCATTTAAAGGCTGATGATACCAAACCTATGCATGAAAAAAGCTAACCCAAGATTGTTTTAGCATTTTCCTATTAACAGCACTGCTTCTGTGAATCACCAGGATAGAAACTATTTGCAAGAACTTAACTGAAACTAAGCACTTTGTTGTTTGTATGTTTGTTTATTTGTAGGCTTGTTTTTTCACTTAGAGAGACTGTTGTAAAGTTTTTTGAAAAGAAAGGAGGCAAAGACACCTACAGTTATCCTTCCACAGGAAAAAGATAATGCTACTCCAGTTATGTAAACGAATAAATAAATAAACGAAAGCCAGTCACCACTTTGTAAAACATCACTGAATTGAAGATTTTAGTAGGGTGTAGTCATGAGATGGTTACCACTAGGACGCCACCTGGGCCATTTCATAGTGACCATGTAAGTGTTATAGTGATGAGAAGACCAGTGCTTTTAAGTAACCCGGTTCGTTTAGTTTACCCGCCACTAGCGAACCGACTCATGAACGACTCTTTTGGTTCTGTATTTTTTAATTAAAAAAAAGTCTGGCTCACTCGGTCTTCAGCTCAGTGGGTTTGCACTCGTGAACGACTCGGTCTTCGGCTCAGTGGGTTTGTACTCGTGAACGATTCGGTCTTCGGCTCAGTGGGTTTGCACTCGTGAACGACTCGGTCTTCGGCTCAGTGGGTTTGCACTCGTGAACGATTCGGTCTTCGGCTCAGTGGGTTTGTACTCGTGAACGACTCGTACTTAGGCTCCGTGCTTTGTGCCACTGGGTTAGCTCACTGAAGGAGAGTCTGTCGTTGAGCAGCAGCTCTCACTCTTTCCTCTGTTCAGGGGGTGTTTGCTCATGAATGACTCGTTCTTCGGCTCAGGGGGTTTGTGCTGAACGAACAAGTTAACTTGTTAACCTGGCTCTTATGCACAACTGCGCATACACCATACTGAAGCAGGATTTTCACTTCCGCTTGCAAATCGAGTTAACTTGTTCCTCTTTAAGAATTGTTCAAAAAGAACGATTCGTTCACCAAAGTGTTACCCAGAGTAGTCTCCAAAGCACTACTTTTGCATATTACGCGTGTAATTTTTAACACATTTAACATTACTATTAAAACATTTTACTACAAAACCGTAATATTAATGCCAAGTAATTAGTAGTTTTCCCCTATCCGAGGAAAGGGTCTATAAGGATAGAGGGTGTCGTATGTTGTACATATTGTAAAGCCCTTTGAGGTTTGTGATTTTGGTCTATATAACTGAAATTGACTTCAGTATTCTAGTACTCTAATACTCACCACTACTTATAAAGCCTGTCAGAGGATGTACAGGCCACTTTGGTTGTTGCAAAGCCACTAAAGACAACAAAGTACCAAAGAAAGACCTCTAACTTACTGACATAAAGTACATTCAAGGAGTTTTAAGCTGCTGGAGGTGCGCAGTTGCCTTTAGACATTTTAGGCTAAACGTCTCGTTTTTTAAATTAACATTGGTTTGTATTTTCTGTAACCTTGACCATAATTAAGTGTTTGTATTGAATGTTTCTTGACAGATGTTTGCACTGCTTCCTGACTTACCTCCTGACATTGTTGAGGAGCAACTGGGAGCAAAAGCAGAGACTGTAGCACAAGACAGGAAGACAGGAAAAGTCCTGCAGAAAACACACAGCGACATAGCACGGTACGTTAAACTGACAAACTGACAACAGATAAGACAGCTGGGTTATGATTAACGTCCATGTAAAGTTTATTAAAATAAAAGCTTCACTTGGCTTACGTTAACCTCACCATGAACTCCACTAACGTTAGTTTACCGTCTGGTACCTGGCTGTAATTTAACGTTAGCTGTCAGTTAACGTTTATTAGCCGTTACGTCAGTAAATAGCTGTTAGCGTTATACCTGAATTAACGGATTAACAATGTAAACATTTAAGCTAGCAAATACTTACCAGAGGTAATCTTCACCTTTGCTCCACTAAAGCTCGCTGGTTTTTGTTTTGACGTAAATGCAGTTTCCTCAAAGAGGGACGAAGTTTTACTTTTAAAGGAGCCGCCCGCTGTCAGAGTGTGTCGTGGTTCAAAGGTCGGCAGATCAGACGCACCTTAAACGCATTTAAAAGGGGGTTCCTCTCCATGAACCCTATTTTAAATAAGTTTTTTGGGATATGAGAGGCAGTAAAATCACAATCATAACTGTCATTTTTACACCACAAGCTATGCATAATATGGGGAAATTAAACTGTAGTTTGGTTCTCATTTTTCTGGGAGCCTCCTTGAAGGACCCTCAAAGCTGCTTGGTTGAGAAATATTCAGATCTTTTATACCAGTGTGAGAACTACTCCAAATACTCCATTTTAAGTAAACACCCCATTCAAAATTTGTCTCAAGTAAAGTGGGCCTACAGAAGTACTAGTACTAGTAGTAGTGGAGAGTAAGTACATTTACTCAAGTTCTGTACTTCAGTACTGGAGTGTTTCCATTTTCTGCAACTTTATACTTTTACTCCACTACTAATATTTATTCTGTAACTTTGGTTACTAGGTAAAATATAATCAATAAATAAATTATAATGTATTATTATGGATAAAGATAAAACTTAATTGATCCCTTGGTGAAATTCACAAGCTACCCAGCAGCACATAAAGTACTTAAAATGAGCTCCACCTTTACCAGCTGCAACGTTAAAGTGATGTACACATTAATGCATCAATAATTATAATCCAATAATATAATACACATTATTCTGAAGTGGGCCATACTGCGTAATGAGTACTTTGGTACTTTATGTGTATTTTGATGAAAATACTTTTGTTCTTATACTTACTTAAACTTACTTTACACTTTAACAGAGTATTTCTGCATTGTGGTATTTCCTCCACCACTGTACCAAACTATCAAAAGTAAAAGTACTCACTACTATGCTCTGTCAGTGTTGTTGACAGTATATTGTTATATATTATATTATTGGGGTAATATTACAGATTCATTAATGTGTAAGCATGATTGTCATGTTGTAGCTGGTCAAGGTGGAGCTAATTTTAGCTGTTTTATATACTCTTGTGTAGTGTAATTTACTTCATAACTATGAATTGTATTTAATATGCTTAATATAGGTTTTTAACATCTTAAACTGCAATAAATGTAGTGTTAAATAAAAAGTACAATGTTTCCCTCTGAAATGTAGTCGAGTAGATGCAGAAAGTCAAAAAAATGGAATTACTCAAGTAAAGTAAAAGTATCTCAAAGTTGTACCTAAGTACCACTGACCAGATCCTACTTGTTAATTCAACACAATACACAGTTTAAGAAGTAAATTAACTGTAAAATGTCTTATATAATATGGTTTGTGTATTTCATTGAAGCAACAACCAAACAGGCTATTTGCAAAAGCAAACTGGGAAGACTGCCAGACACATTTAGTAAAAATGGGAACACATACTGTGGCAGTAACAGTGTTGGCTGACTCAGAGCTCTCAAGACTGAAGTCCAACATTTCATTTAACCAAGTGTGTCACTCATGAATAAAAACCTTAGACCTTTATTAAAGCCAACAGATAAGAGATTTATAACTAGAATTTATTAGATCCCGTTACAATATGATCTTGATCTGATGTTGACAGATTCACTGGTACTCTACAAGGTTCCAGTTTGAGTTATAACTGGTTTTCCGACATAATGTGGAAGTTTATTTACACTCATTTTATATAATAACAGGCTTTAAAAAGAAGCAACTTAACCCATATGCTAACACCATCACAGTCAAACTAATATGTTGTATGTAAGGAACAGTACCATAACTTAAATATACTCAAATATTGCTGTATTATAAATCACATTATTGATATAATGATGATTATTATTATTATATATTATTATTATATTATTAAATAATTTTAGCCTATTTGTGTTTGTAATGTTCACTTTTAGTCTGCCCATGTGTCTGACAGTTTTATTCCTCTCTCGATTTTACATCCATGTCTCAGGTCTTATTTCTCCCCTCTCTCTCACTTCTTCTTCACTCCTCCTCTATGTTCTTTTAATCTCTGCAATCTCTCCCCCTCCTCCTGTCTCCACAACTTTGTCTTGTCCGCTTGCTGTCCTTCTTATAAACAGTATCTCTCTTTGGTGAAATGCTGACAATGTGCCTGGAAAGTTGTTGAAAACAAAGAAATTATATTGTTTTCTTGCTCTCCCTGTCTATGTCCTCACCATAGATTTGTTTCTGCCACAGAATCTGGCTGCGACCATCTCGTCCATCTGCTTCATCACGTCGTCTTGATGATCAGCGGCAGGAAACGTGATGTAAAGCACTGACCTCCATCTGGAGTCAACTTTTTGCATTTATTCAGTGACAATATCGCCCTTGCAGGACAAGGTCGATAACAATTACAACTGAAATAAGATTTTGAAGTGAACAGCTGGGACCTCCATCTTTACAATGGCTGCAGAATACATTGAGGACTGCTGCTCAGAATCTCACCAAATCTTGACTCAACCACTGTATCCCATATGGCTAACAGCATCCCAATGTATAACCATATGCCCTTTGGCACAGGGCCTTATCCATAAACATCTTTGTCTGTATGTAATGTGAAAGGTGTTGCTCGTCATGACAAACGCACAGAAAATTATCACCGACTCTGCAGTTCCCCTCTGCTCTGCAAAGCATCTTTCAGCTCGTTGTTTTGGTTTCACAGCCTTTAACTTTACTGTTTTGGTTCACTTTCACCGCTCTCATCAGTGTTGTTTCCAGATGCAGCAGCAGCTGTTTCAGTGAAAAAATCTCTGATAAACCTGTATGTTGCCAGCACCAAACAGCAGACAGACAAAGTTAGCAACTAGCTGTTAAACATTGTGGAGCATTTAGCAACTAAAGAACAGCTAATATTTCCCTCAGGAGTTAGTGTAGACCAAACCAGAGCTAAAGGAGAGTGAATATTGGACTTACATTCATCGGGTGGCCAAAACTCCACATGAATGCTAATGTTGGTCAGTGTATGTTGGATATGTGAATAGGAAATGGTTTGCTAAGATGTTTGTCATAACAACTTTATTAAATGACAATATGTCAGTGTTTTCAGGTAGTTCCACTGCCACCAAGTGGCAAAATAAAATAATTCACTGCAGCTTTAAGCCTGTACAGGATCCATTTAGGTTTTTTTATTGTTCCAGATCTTTGCTCCATAATAAACGGATGCGTTATTTACATACATATGTAGATATCACCAGCTCACTTCCCTCTTTCACTTCCTCTTGGGGCACTTTCCAGGCCATGGTTCATCATTTTGCTCTAGAAAAATGCCCTTCGCCCCCTTCCAGGCACTCACTCACATAAATACATACATACAAACTGCCTAATGTTTGACACTCTTTTCTCTGGCTGATCTAGCCTCCGTGTCATGCAGTCATACATGTTGTCCCCCTTCCACTCTAACCTGAAAATCTTTTGTTTGCAACTTGTGTTATGTGTGTTTTTCATTCACAGTTAGCTTTTATCTTGACACATACATGTTTCCCAAGCTATCGGGTTAGATTGATTTTATTGCAAACGACTGGTGCTATCAGCTACAGTACCATTTTACTTAAATAAACTAAATAAAGCACGGGTATCAATCAATCTGCTATTTGTTACTTTTGGAAGAAAACAAAAGTAACTAATTGTAATGTAAAGTAAGTAATTGTAATGTAAATGCAAGAATAAAAGTCTTAATTATTTATACAAACAAAATTTGTGACAAACATTTCACCTAATATGAAATAATTATTTTTGAATCAAGATTATAATAAGGCACAGTCTGTATCAGAATATAATATTCAAGCTTAAATTTGAAAACTATTGATATTGAGGTAAAGCAATCCAAGATTACAAAGAAATAATCAAAGGTAATTGCAAACAGCAGAACAGGCAGAGTTTTTTCAGTTTACAGTCTGAGATACTCACACAAGCAATCCCAAGATTGTGAAAAAAAAAAATAACAAAACAACAAAAACGTCAGCTCTGGTTTAGTCTGGAGAATGTATTTTAAGAAGTCACAGATAAGGGTGTCTTGTTGGATTCCCAATAGAGATCGCTCCTCCTACCGCCCACTACAGCACTGAGAAATGTCACTAGGTAATAATTGCCATGGGGATGGCAGAGCCTGGCAAAGCTGGGGGCGGTCTGACTGAGGTCCATCGTTGAGGTGTGAGGCCTGTCGCGCAACAGCATCTTCCAACTGAAACACAGCATTAAACAGTGGCAGGAGACATTTGTTTATGTTGAGTATATTTACACTTTTTTTCTTTACATTTACATCTATCTTATCTATATATCTATCAATCTATCACAGCATATTGACAGTTAGATCTTTTCTTTCTGATGAAGGTCATGCCACTGGCTTTGGCCTTTGAAGTTTAAATGTTACCTTAAGGTCAAAGTGTTTGAACTGTATCCTCCCACCCCCCCTTTTTGCAAAGGAATATCAAAGCAGAGCAGAGAGATTATGCCACACACACTGGATCAGTACAATTATACAGAAACAGAGCACTGAGATGTCGGTGAAATTATGAGAATGCACCCAAAGTGTTATACAAACATAGAAACTCTTTATTACAACAGTATCCCTTTTATTTTAGTCACAGCATAAAAAACAATCTCTAACAAACAAGTGAAAATCCTAACACAAACGTTCAACATCATTCACAGTTTGGGATATTTAGACGCGATGAAAAGAAGAAAATCAAGCTCAACAAGCTTTTGATTTTGGATTGGCATCGTCACTCAAAAAATATCTTAAAAACCCTGTATCCACATTACGTAAGAAAGAATCTGGTATTTCAATCAAACATTTCCACATATAGTTCAATCATATTGATCCCTAACAGTTTGCTATAAAATACTACTTCATCTTATCATCAAAGTCAAGCTGCACCCTCATTTCTAATAAAACCTCATCAATCAAGCACACCTGCTGTAGTCTCCTTACAACATTAGAATAGAGTGTGCAGCGGTCGTACTTGACATGGAGCAGCGCAGGACTGTAAAATAATTTTTTTTTTCCTGCATGTGAGGTAAAAACCCTGATGAGCAGGGTAGTCGAAAAGAAAAATCTAAATGTATTCTCCTTCTGGGATAAAAAAAATTTCCACAACTGAAAAACGAACAGAGAAGGCAGTTACTGCATACGTGTCCATATTCATAACAAATACTTACACTCATAAAGAAAAAGAAAAATGGGTGTGTTGAGTGAAATACACAACCCACAACTTATGCAGTTTTACTACTGTAAACATAACATACAGTTTAGTACATTTAACAAATGTAAGAAATAGAATCATATTTGAATGCAATGCAGTTCATCGAGAGAATACTGATTTTTAAGATCTATATCCAAATACAATGATAAATACATCACATGGCAGAAAGCTGGGTGACCCTTAAGATGATGTTATAAAGTCAACCTACATCCTGAACTGAGTCACAACAGATCTGGCTCGCTTTTTAGGAAAGAAAAGAGACGTGTTTGGGCAAGCACCAAAGAAAGAAGAAAATTCAAACGGTTATCTGTAAACAACTTGTAGCAGTTCCATGAGAGTTAGGCCACAATATGTACGCCTCCTAATCAATTATAATCAGACTGGCATAAGGGTTAAGAGTTATCGCTGATGAAAGCCCAACTACCAATCAAAAGTGACAGTGGTGCTTTTCCCTCAATGGATCCCCTAAACACTCCTAATTTTATTGCTGTCTTCTTTGACATGACTTTTCTTGCAGTAATTTACAAAACTCTTTTCAAAAAGAATCAACTTACCAGAGTCTCAAACGTGATTGATTTGGCAGTTACAAATACAGTATCAGTTGGTGTGTGGAACCATTTAATCTTCATTTCTGGATACCAAAGGCAATTCGTCCGATAGCAGAGCTTCACTGCACAATAGTAAAGTAATTGATTGAGAGGGAGCTGGCGTATTTCAGCAAGTGCTCCCTAATTTGAGATCAAAAGGGATATTCTGAAAACATTTAATTCTGAAAACTATTCAGTTACCTTCATGGAATCAAACATATAATGAATGTTATTTTTTTTCATTTAAAAAAAGGCTTTAACAAGTTACATCAATATTAATTCACTGAGTCATTTACTGTACAGAGCTGAGCGGTTGTGTGGAATGTTTTAAAATCTAGCAGTAAGTTCCCTGTTCACAAACAACAGTTTGAAATGCATCTCAAACAACTGCATGTGTTTGTATCATCGTGACTGTTTCTGGATGAAATCTGATGAGACAAAGTGCAATGATTCAAAGATACAATTTAAAGTCATTTAAATGAACTGTTGGACAGTTTCAGTAGAAACAGAGAAACATGTTTTCACCGAAATAACTCCTGAAACAGTTTATATCTGAATGATCAAAATTAGTCTTATTTTTCAGGAAATAAAGACATTAAAAACTTAATTGTCTGTATATATGTGGTTGTTTTTCGCCTGTTCAGTCTCAATAAACTCTGAAGTCTCCTCTGCAATTTGTCCAGGGATACGGAAATCGATCGGTATGGGCTGCGCTGGCTCCGGTGGTTGGGATTGAGCCACCGGGCAGCAGGCCTCCCCTTTAGGACTGGAGGTGCTGTGAGAGTTTTGAGGATCCAAGTTGCAGCCAGTACCCTGAAGAAACTGAAGGAAGTTCTCCTCTATGGATCCTTCACGGCTGGGCAGTCTGTCCTCCATCTCAACTCCTGCTCGACGAAACAGACAAGGCAGATGCTTGCCCAACTCCTCCCGGATCTGTCTGTTGAGACAGCCATAGAAGAAGGGGTTGGAGGTGAAGCAAAAGTAGCCAATCCAGGTGACCACCTCCTCCAGGGAGGCTAGTGTGGCTGGAGGGCTGGCAGCCAGTGCTGAATACAAGTGGAAAGTAAAGTAGGGCAGCCAGCAACAAAGGAATTGCCCACCTACTGCTGCCAACACTGCTGCAGCCTTTCCTCCCCCAAAGGGGCGCTGCGGAGTCGCTCTGCCTGTCCCAGTCCCCGTCCCAGAGCTGGTAACCATCGTGGAACGGCTGCTGAGCGATTCTGACCGCTGGCGACGAGGTGTGTCCATCCATGTGGGCAGAGGCCCGTGGTGCATGGCTGCCACCCGGGCCACTTTGAACATATTACAGTACACAACAAGAATGACCAGTAATGGACACAGGAAATACACCAGAGTAAAGAGGACCATGAAGGCCAAGCGGTTTGACCCTCCCCCCGTCCAATGTAGGGAGCAACGCCTGTGACCCTGAGCAGGGGGAGATGGGACTGCCCCGCCTCCGCCTCCCCCAACCCCACTACTCTCTAGAAGAGGAGTTCTTCCACCTTGCAGGAACCAAGCGAGCAGCGGCAGAGCAGACATGGCCAGGGCTTTAACCCATATTCCCACCAGCACTGACGCTACTAAACCAACAGTCATCTTCACTTCGTAGCGCATCGGGTGTATGATGTAGTAATAACGCTCCACATTGATGACGGAGATAGAGAGGATGGCAGCACTAACCAGGCACACACTGAGAAAGAGGTAGCTCCGGCACAGGGCCTCCCCGAAGAAGGCTCGGCTTGAGAGCATGCCAAGGGGCATCAGCACCAGGGCTGCCAGTAGGTCCACCACGCACAGGTGGAAGACGAAGGCAAACTTGTGGAGCTGTGGGGCCTTGGCAATGACCGCCATGACAGCCACATTACCCACCACAGCCAGCAGATCCATAAGCAGCATGGCCAGCAGGGCTAGCGACTGGGACAGAGCCCAGCCCTCAGGCAGCGAGGAGGCAGACATGTTGGACATGAGCTGTGGAGGTGGGTGGGAGGAGTTCCACATCGGCTCCATTGAAAGGTGGGATGAGGCAGGCAGGCAGGATCAGTCACAGGCCCATCACCCATCCTTCAAAGCCAGGAAGTGCGGCCAGAAAACAGCGGCTTGAAAATGAGGTCAAAAGCTGCCTTGTAGTTGGGGGGATGATGCTGTGATCGTCAGGAGGTTCAGATTTTAGGATTCCTGTCCATTTAGAAAGTCTTCATGTCTGCCATCAGTCACAATGCACCCTAAAAACAAGAGAGAAAGACAAGTGAAAATGTGAATGTGTTTTCACCTGAGTTGTTAAAATTCATCATGCAAAAGAGTTGAGCCACTTGAACAAATAGTTCATAAATCTGCAACCAAATCATGAGGCTAAAAAGAACATGTGTATGATCGTACTGATCCTCAGTAAAAACAGGATTTTGGACCACTGTCTTTACACTCTTATTAATATTACGGTTAAAAAAAAAAGGTCAAAGATAAATCCAGGAGCTGCAGGTGATACTTTTCAAGCACACATCCTGCCAATGCATGAATGCATGCTAATTCCACAAAACCAATCCCATCACCGAATAGGTAATAGCACATCTACACCTGCTGTGAGAGCTCTGGTTGAATATGTATACTCAGGGTCTAAGCTGACTGTGTATGGCTACTTTTTACTAAACAAAGATCGTAGATTTCTGGAAGGCCTTGCCAATGTGTATCCCAGTATGCAGGTCCGAGATCCACTGTTCTGTATCATTTTGCTTGTGTACATGTTCTACAATAGCATGTCTGCCACTAAGGAAGCCCTGGCCACTTAGCATGAGTGAATTTAGTGTTTCAAATGGATAACCTGAGGGTATTTATAGGTTGCAGAGGCTGTCTGCATGCTGTATTAACTGTGCCTACGGACAACAAACAGACATGGGTGGCTGCTGCTATATGTATGTGTCAGATGAAGGAAATCCAGTTGCTTACTGCTATGAATGCTCTCTGCCACAGATGTAACAAAAGCTCAGGATATTCTGCCTCCTGTGTACAGTGATTACAGTACGAATCATGGTAAGAACTGAGCTCTAACCTCCCTAATCACCTGTGAATGATCGCCCTCACTGAGCAATGTCTCTAAATCACACATAGGGGTACTCCCAATTCAGTTGAACCCTCCTGCCTGGTTTAGTCATGTCTTACCGCCTACTCATTTATATATTAATCATTAATGCATTACACCCACTGTACAAAGTAAGGCCCACGTTCTGTATATCACATTACAATTGAATTAGACTTATCGTTGCACTCAGCAGTATGTAATCAGCAGATTAGAAGGAGAGGGTGAGAACAAGCGAGGAAATGTGGTGAGAATCAGGGAGCGTGAGGGGAAGAAACAGAGAGAGAATAAGGCAGAGAGCATTATGTACCTGAATCAGAGTATTTCCTGATGCAGCTGTCTGCTGCTTTGGTCTCTGAGGATGAAAACCTAGTGTAGCTATCACTGCTGAGGTACACAGTGGACATCAATCACTGTACCTTGTGAATGCTGCTGAGGTGCTTCCCACTGTACGAGCCTGCTTCTCTTCCCGTCCCTTGATCTGCCTCGTGCATCCTCCTCCCCGGATGACTTCAGCTGTGGCAGCAGGGATTTTTTTCTGAAACAATGCTGATGTAAATGCTTGCAAAGGCACCAGCTCACTCTCTGCTTTCCCCCTCCACTCACACTCAGTGACTGCAGAGATGGAGCAGGAGGCAGAGAGAAGCAGGACCAGAGCTGCTGTCTCCACAGGGTCCTAGTGTCCTCACTGTATTGTCAAATTTTACCTTCAGATATGAGGAGGATGGAAGGAGGGAAATGTTACGTTGTCGCTGCAGTTATTAGCAATGCAAACCATCCTATCAGGGTGGTACGAGGGATGAAAATATCTCTGAGTCCAACACTTCTAAAAAACTACTGTAATATAATTATATGTATTACAATGTATCTCAGCAACTATCGGATTGCCTTGTAAGTTTGTACAGACATTCATCATCCGCAGAGGATGAATCAAATCAAACCACCAGGTCACAATTCCATGCTAACATGCTACCTTTACACATGGTAAACTAAATCTTACTAAACATCATACAGTGTCAACTTCCAGTCATATGTAAACATGTAGGCACGTTAACTGTATGCTAATGTTAGCAGGTTAGCATGCCGATGAGACCCTAATAGGACAGTAACTGGACAGTTAGCATGTTAGCTTGCTAATTTTACTTCAGCACAGCTGCTGAGCCTAAGTACAAGTTTTTAAGGTGCAGCTCTACAGAGGATCTTTGATGGAGATAATAATATTCAGGCCAAATACTACTTTTTTTATGGCCCCCTAGTATCCAGAATCTAAGAATACCAAAGTCGTCCTTCCATTTTTCATTTATCCAACAAATTATTTTCTGGTGTGTAATGAGTATTACAGCCTAGGAATGCACACAATGCATGATACCTCACCCTCATATCTAATCCCTTATTTCTTGCTCCTCTCGCAGTTTATTTATTTTTGTCAGTCAGTAATGATTCAGGTAGTAATTTCATGGATTAAAGTGTCCTGCAGTACAAGATTTACTGAGACAGCAAGGCATTGATTAGGCCAGACCTCAGCTTCTCAAACTGGGGCTCCTGTTGCCACAGTGATGTTTTTCAAATACAGTCCATCTCACTGCTCTGTCTGCGGAGGACAATGTAATCTGGGCTATTATGGGTAAGGCTACTCTACTGAAGGAGCAAGCATGGAGCTACTTGGTCCTAGGTGTTTTTCATTTGCATTTGTAAGGTTCCCCATGATAATACACATAACATTTGCATTTCATGGAAATCATGTCTCATGTTTGAATTTGCAGCACCTCTCATGAATTGATTGATTAATCTAGTTCACTAATAGCCTTATTATCATAATGTCACTGGTTAAGTCACTGTGAGAATTGAGGTGTTCTGGTTGAAATATACAGTTTGTTGCTTTCAGCCCACATTAGTGTACTTACTGCATCAGGAACGATAGATAGACACAGATGAACAATGGTGAAAGGCACTTGTTATTATAATATTGTGCAATATTGAATTTTTGTTTGACAGATTATAATACCGCTTTATGTATATCACTGCATAGTAGAGCTATAATGATTAGTAGGTTAGTCTATCAGCAAAAAATTAATCGGCAACTATTTTGAAGTTATTTTATTATTTGAGTAATTTTTCAAGCAAAAACGGAAAAAATTCTCTGGATCCAGCTTCCCAAATGTGAGGATTTTTCTTGGTGTTGTGTGATAGTAAAGTGAATATCTTTGCATTTTGGACTGTTAGTCAGACAAAAATGTCATTTTTAACCTTCAGCCCCGGGAAATTGTGATGAGCATTTTTCACTGTTACTTACAAAACGATTGATTGATTAATCAAGAAAATAATCAGTAGATTAATTGATCATGAAAATAACCTTATGTTAGCTGCAGCCCTACTTCATATCACTATGCTACTCTTCATTATTTTAAACCATTATTTCAGACTGTGTAAAACGGCATTTTTGTCCACAGTCTCACAATCCAATACCTTCACACACACTCCTCACACATCACAGTCGTAGACAACCATTGCCACTTTCTGTCATCAGATTCCTCTATTTTAACATTTTTTTCTGCAAGCCTATAGTAACCTATGATCTTTTAAACTTGTCTAAACCTGACTGATTACAAGCCAACATCATCTGTCTCTTCCTGTTAATACTTCAAACATGACAGACCTTGACAGTAGAACACAAGAAAACACGATGCAGTTGGGTGGAGAGATTTAATGGACAGCGATTACTACTGTTGTCATGGTGAAGATGTATCAAGATGTCTGGTAACACTAAGGATAGATTGGAAACATACACATGCTTGTGCAACACATAATGTCTCTCAAACAGTAGCCTATATATGACTAAAACAACAACACAAGTATATGGTGTGGTTTTTGCACATTGTGTGAGTGTCTCTGTCTGTTTTCACCTGTATTCAGGCATGTACACCTGAGTGTGTGTGTGTGTGTGTGTGTGTGTGAGTGTGTGTGTGTGTGTGTGTGTGTGTGTATCAGGCGTTGACTCATGACAAAAATAGCAGAGTCTTGCTCGGCCGGCAGCACCAATCGCTGCTACCACAAATACAATGGTTTCCATGGCAACCTTGAAAATAGACTGCACATTCGCACTCAGAAATAGCAAAGGACGCTGCACTAACCCCAGAGAACCCCTGCTGCCAATAATAACTACCCATAGATATGGACGCACAAATATCTGCCGCACTCAGAAATAAAATCACGCCATTACGTTTAGCAAAACATAATTACTGCAACCTACACAAACAATCAACTCAAATGTACATTTAGCACGGGTGTACCGAGGCATGGGAGAACATTAACCCGCTTTGTGTTTAATAACATCAAAGTAAAAAGCACAAAGAGATTGTTCAGTCACAAAACCAGACATGATTGACGGTAGAGATTCTTTACAAACGTCTAACATACTCTTCTGACAAGCATCTGTCACATCATATTTTCAGATATCTTGTAAATGTGTTGGAGTGATGTTACTGGAGATAAAGGGTAAAGTGATGAATGTTGCCTTGGAGACACTTGGGGAGGAAGGTTTATATCGCAGCAGACAGTCAAACAGAGGATGGAGGGACAGCTAACAGTGACTGCGTGCATACAAGGCAGAATAAGGTCTTGTTGGGTTCTTCCTGTGATGCTTCCAATGAGCATTCACCAGTCTGACGCTTTATCATTCCTGAGATTCATGTGTTGTTTGGCATCGGGAATTGTACGCAATGTTGGATAATATTATCGTAGATCATATCAGACATGAGTCATTCATAACAGGGATGTTATCGTTTTTTTCTGGATCACTGTACTGATTGAAAAAGCTATGAAAAAGCTAAACAGCAAATGTCTGGAATCAGTTTACATTGAATTATCTTCAGGCAGGTTGCTGCTATGATGCAAATGCATACGGTTCAATTAGACTGACGTATGTTTTGGTATGATGATGATGATGATGTGTTGTCCTCTGTGACTACCCAAATATCTCCATTTGGAGGAGCTCTTAGAGTTCAACAGCTGCAGTTGAGTCCATAAAAATAATTTTGTGAACTACTGAAATTGAGAAAGAACCAAAAAAACTCCTGCACACTGTGGATCACTTGGACTCACTTTATTTTCAACATTTCATTCTGCGTTTTTTTTTTTTACCAGAATTTTACCTGATGACAGTCTGAGGACCGAAACATCATAAACAAAGTGGGTCCAAGGGACCGACAATGTGCAAGATTTTTTTCTTAGTTCTTTAGAGTTTGTGATCTGATGCACTATAAGACTTTCTGGAGTGGGAGAGCTTTTTAATAAGTGCTGCTCAGCTTCTGAAATAAAAGCTGATGTAATATCTCATGGTAGCAGTGTCTCTCTGTTTATTTGCTTCATAATGTTCCAACTAAATGCATGAGGGAGTCTTTGTCACAATGAGACTTCCATCTTTAGCAGTGAAATTGAGTATAGAAAGACATCTAAATATAGCTTAACAAAAATATTTGCTTTTTATTTTTACGGAACTCTCATTAGACATTCTTCTCTTAGCCTGTCTGTCAATCCTGGTATGAGGTTTACTGAGTTATCTGGGTAACCCTGAACAGATCTTTTACTTCAGTCCATGTTTAAGATTCAGTGGGGTTCTGGATCCAGATAACTCAGCAAACCTCCATCTGGAACAGGCCCTTGAACATGCGGGCTAAGCCAGATGGTGGCAGTGTGTCCACTATATTGTGCATGTGGTACAGTAGCTGCCTGCTTCACCCACTGTAACAGATCTTACAGTAATATCTCTAGGAACTGTTTTGGTCAAAAGCTCAATTGAATATTCATGTTTCTAAACATAACTGCAACGCACCAGCAGAGAGAGGCAACAGGCAAACAAGGTAGATTTTCTGGCCTCTGTTAGATGGAGACGTGTAGCTACAACCGTCCACCCTGGATGTACAGGACAATTGAACAACAGTTGTGGTTCCTTTCAGGCAAATTCACCTGCACATACAGTGCACATGTACACTAAATAAACAGGCAACACAGACACAATACAGGTACATCAAACAGGCAAACGCGACTGTCAGGGAGTCACCTGATAGTACAACTATAAACAGTATTTTATTGTTGGATTTTGGTGCAGATTTGGATAAATCATTTTTACAGTTTGTACAGTGCCTCACTGTTCTTCTCTAATACAAAGAAACCATACAAATGTTCTTGTTCTTGCAATGTTTCTCACACACAGAGAGTTCTTTCTCTGGCTTTGAAGGAATATCAGTGTGCGACACATTAACAGAATTACTATGGATTCTTCAGTGAGGAAAATGAGCCATTTGTAGTGACCTGTTTATATTTTCGAGGAAGATATCATTAAGAAATAGTCTAACGACAAACTATGATACTAAAACGCAACACAAGTGCTCTGAATAAACTCCAAAAACAAGAAATCGTTAAGGCTAAGGCTGACAACACAATGATTTTCACAGAAAAACAAAAAAAGACTATACTATATGTTATAGTTTTAATAGAATGCCATTTTATTCTGCAGTCACTCAGAATTAGTCTGAGTTACATTAAATGGAGAATGACAAAGCCTGAGACTCATTTATTAACAAATGAACCTTTTGATTGACCACTGAACTCCAAAAAAACCTGTGTTGATCCCTAACTTAAATAATTACAGAAGAATTTAATAAAAGCAATAATTAATTTTTAGTATTTGATGCCACTGTATATCCTTAAATGCATAATATATGATTTGTATGAAAGCTTCATGGCACATCAGCTTATATCGTGACCATTTCTGATCATCACAATGACCTGTCAACCAATATGTGGGTCATCATCAACAACACTCAATCATTATCAGTATCAGTTCTTACAAAACAAATAAACGCATTATTTTTTCAGCTGTGAGCAGCAAGCGGCTCTTCTTGAGAGAAAGAGGCCGATCTCATTTAGCTGATGGAGCGCTGTGGGCTGGGCTGGATATTACACCAACCTGCTGCCACTGCCCCGGAGCTGTATCTCATTTATAATTCACAAGAGAACTGTAAATCTCCAGAGAGCAGAACGCCCATCCACCAGGCCGCTGCCTTAATCTATCATGCTATCTGATACTTCCCAATCGAGTGCACATCAGAGTGAATCAGCTTTGTGAACAGGCAGTTGTGACAGTGAGAGGCGAGTTTACACAACCCGCTCTGGAACAAAACTCACAACTGCCAAGAGACAATAATGAAGATCCATTATGCAAATGGAAATATTACATTCATCAGTGAGAGTCTGTTCAATGAATCATTGGGATTTTGATAAAGCAAAGCACTGCTTTTATGAATTTAAACAAACACAAAGGGTGGCAATATGCTCCAGTTTTTTTTATTGTCAACAAGTCCCATGAAACGACCTAAACCGATAGTTCATTCATCGTTCTCACAGTATTTCCCCAGCCTGTCTGTGGCTCTCAGCCTCAAGTCCATTGGTTCCAACTGAAGACAAAAATCTTTAAAGCAGGTCACAAATATACTGTGTACATACATGTTTTTTTTAAAAGGCTCAGTAATTTCCTAAAACAGCTGGGCACTAGTTTTTAGCTAACGTTACTCAAACTGGAGTAAACAGTGTATTTATTGGGGACTATTTTCAGCTGCGGATTAATACACATTTGGTGAGCTATTGAGTTTTTGCAGCAGCAGGACAGTGTATGTGGGATTGACTCAAAATAAACTACAGTGCTAATGTTCATCGTAATGAAGGAACATGTCAGTCAGTGCGCCAGTGTGGCTTATTGATGTGTTTTTGGACAACAATGGAGGCCTATGGCTCCGAGGAATGAGATATATCAGGCTTTGACTATGCAGGCATTGTGTGCATGATCAATCTACTGTTGATGTTGATCTTTTCATGAGATTTGTTGACTATTTGTTGTTGTTAGGCCATATTCCTTGCACTGTGGCAGCAATGTTGTACATTTGTACAGCAGAAGTAGCATTTAAAGTGCTTGTTTTTGTGTGTGTGTGTGTGTGTGTGTGTGTGTGTGTTTCTTGCATGTGTATTTCTGTGTCCTAACACTGAATACACGCTGGTAATGATACTGCTGGTAATTACTGCTACTGAGATCCATGTCACATTATTATACAGTAGAGATTGCAGATGCAACTCGCTCTCAGCAACACACAGCTCCATATCTCGCTGGACCTCAAGCAATCATGATGTATATTGATGTCGTCTAATGAAAAATATGTATTTCCATATTATCAATCAAATCAATGAATATAGGCTAAATGCTCAGGGTTGGGTGCAGACAATTCTTCTGTGTTGTTGACTAAAAAAAACACTTAAACTACTTCAAAATTCACCATCACAAAGCATAAAACAAGAAAGTGTTTTTGTTTCGTGATAAATTGACATTTTGGAGATACATTGTTTTCATTGGAAAGTGGCAACACGATTGATTGATTTCAAGTTTCAAGAGCTAACTTTACACTAATCATCATCTTTCTTTGCAATTTACAACACAACATACCATGCTTCACACTTTCCCATAATGCTTAGCAGCTCCAGCATAAGAACAGTTGGATTCTGTAGGGTTAGTAGGGTCAGTAGTGCAGCACATGTGATGACACATGCAGTAAATGAATAGAAACGCACACTGTGGCAGTGTTTAGGAAAAAAGCTCCAAATGGGTGTCCTCCCCCATCTCTTAGAACTCCACTCAAAAGTCCACAATATAATTCAAACCAATTTGGAGAGGATGTCAGCATGGATCCCTACGGACATCTGTCAAAAGGATTAATGAAGATGATATCAGATAATATTCCTCAAGTTACAGCACTCTAGATGAGCTGATCCGTATACAGCATCTTCCACTGGGACACTCAAAAAGGTTTTAGTCGATTTCTAATTTGTAAGAGTTTATTGGAGTAAATATTTGTTTGAACTTTTCTCATTATGCAAGTTTTGACACATTCATCACATCGCAGAAAGCATTAGTCATTTTCCATTGTGGAATAAAAAGGAAGGAAGGACAAAGGATAGGCTGCATTTACCCTTGGTGGAAAGTAACTAAGTACATTCATTCAAGACCTGTTTGTAAGTACATAAATGGTCAAAGAATACAAATGATATCTTTTTGAACTTTTTTGACAATTCTGTAGATTGTTTACAATAAAAAATGGGTTAAATTTGAATCTGTTGAATTTGGACAGGATGTGGATTAGATTTTTCTGGTTTTATTTAAAGTCTCTGGGATGTAAACTATCTGGACAATGTAACATTGTCCTGTAAGTGAGACCTCACAGTGTGACCTGATCCACCATTGAAATTGTGCCCTGATTTCTTGTCACAGTTTAAAGCTTATAATCAAAGACCTGTAGGTCAACATCGCGTGTTGCATGTCGACCCTTTGCTCCCAGCTGACGTCACAACTTCCCTTCTTTCCTTCCCACTGTTACTGACGCCCACGTTGACTCGTGTTAAAGGATGTCAAATGGTCAGTTTGAATTGTTTATGGTGAAGGAGGTCACACCATCCCACATGTGCTCATACACACACACAGAAACACACACAGAAACACACACACATTTTAAACTGCACGTGGTGCGCTCATTGTTTGCTTTCTCCACCATCACCTCCTACCTTTGGCACCCATAACAACCAGACCTCTGGACAATTTCATCCTCACATCACTTTTTATGTAAGGGTTTCTGTGTGAGGTGACCTTGTGCTCAGAAGATTGATAACAAGGTATTTAATGTACAGCTGGATGGTCATGTGTCATGTCCTGTCACATCTGCGTTGTCGCCCTTTTCACCTTCTTCAGCTTTAGACCAATCATAGTCCCAGTGTGTGTCTTCTGGCATTTTCCATACACTGTCATATTGCCCTCAGTAGACCTTTTTCTAATTTAATTGAAAATTTGTTAGAGAAGAAGCACCACTAATGCACAAAATCCACTGATGTGACAAGGGCCTTAATGTACTGTTGGTCCTGTTTTATTACCCGATCTTAAGGCCTCGTCTTGGAAAGGGTTCTTGTGTCAAAATCCAATTTTAAAGCAGCTATAATCAGCATTTTTTTATAATAACAATGTCTCAAATTGCAATGTGACAACAATGTGACAAAGACACAGGGGTCACTCGTATTGATGAACATACAGAGAATTATCACCTGAATCTGCAGCTCCCTTCTGGGTAGGCCCAACATCTCATTTTTGCCCCTTATAGCAGGTTAATCTGGTCACGACTCTAAACTAAAAAGCAAGTCAAAGAAAATCAAAGAGAGGCTCAACTCTAGATGGAATAACCAGCAAAGAGTCTGAATAAGTCAAATAAATGGTACAAGTTATTGTGCTTCATGTTTAAATCCTACTAATAAAATGTAATGAGTGTGTTAAAAGTGTTTCATCCGGTTCACAGGACTCGAAGCTGTTTATGTTAACCACCGGCTGTGCATGCTGCTCTGAACTCTCCATATTGATCCCTCACACACTGCTGCATGCAGATCACATCCTGTGCTCAAGGCTGCTGCAGCTGCAGTTCAGGCACACACAATGAGTGTTTGCCCTGTCCTTCACCAGAGTAATAAGATGAACCAGGGGGAAGGACTTCATCAGACATCATCGCACAGAATCATTGCTACTTAATGCGTTCTTACAGGGAAGAAAAATTACACCATCCCCGAGGACCCCCCTTTGTTTCAGGAAAATGTATCATGATAAGGGCCAACATAACGATCTAATGAGCACACTGAGGGAAGAAAAGACAAAAGGGACAATCAGCAATCCTCCTGCTGGAGGGTTGGAGCTCATCTCAAACACAATTCATCTCCCAGATGTTTACCACACTGCATGGCAACCAACATTCAACATGTTTCATAAAGCAGTAAAAGATTTCTGATTTCAGACACATCATTTGAAGTTGTTATGGCTGCCAGCTTAACAGTAGTGTACTCAGTGCAGCTGAGGAGGAAGTGTAATAATGTCGGACACTTTAAATTAAACTCTTTTGTGTTTCAAATAGTCATTGAAAGATAATGTCTTATTTGAATTGGTAGTAAATATGAGAGAGAGAGAGAGAGAGAGAGAGAGAGAGAGAGAGAGAGAGAGAGAGGAAATGTGACACACCCCCTGCTCTGCTGTTTGCGCCCCTCGGATCAACTATCAGATGGTTGCATTTCCTCATCAGTGGAGACCGCAGACGGGCTTTTCCGCCGATCGCTGCTGCTGCGATGAAGAGGATGAGACTGTCCTGTTGCGGATCATCTCCAACACTGGACTGCTGAGGACAGGCAGACCCCCTTTTTGTCTTCGGATAAACCGACACAAGGTAAAGCACAAACGGGCGGGACACTTGTGCCTGCCGGGACAAACGCCTCTGACTCGGTGTGAAGGTTTGATAATGTGATGATGGGCGAATGAAACAAACAGCAGCTTAATAATCTTGAAGGCTGCACACAGAATCCATTAGTTTGATGCTAATTCGCTAATTCACTGGTGGCGTTATGATGCCATTTTCTGCTGAGCACCCATAACTTTTTGACCATCTAGTGACCTGGATGCTGCAGTGCACCCGGGGTGCATCAGAGCATGACGTGCTGTGACCATTAATGTCATTATATAAAGGAAGGACATCACAGCTTGGATCTTCAGTAAAACAGAGCTGATTTATTGATCTCATTGTGCAATCTGTCCTTACAGCTCCATGACTCTGCTGTGAGGACTAGGACACATCCAGACTCCTGTAGTTTATAATCCTAACATGATGGGGGGGTCACTCTGGATTTCCCATCATGCCACCGGAGCAGTGTCCAGGAGAAGGAGCTTCATCGCAGTTCTACCTCTGGTTTTATTGTTGCCAGCAGTGAGAGTCAGCGCACAGTTGATGGGAAGCCCTCTGGACTGCCGCAAGACTTGTGTGTGCGCCAGCAACATCATCAGCTGTTCCAAGATGAATCTCACCAAAGTTCCCGTCGCTCTTCCACAATACACAGCTGTTCTGGACCTCAGCTTCAACGACATCACCAGGCTACCTGCTGAGTGGACCCCCGTCAAGCTCAGCAGACTGCACAGTCTGCTGCTCAGCCACAATGGCCTCCACTTCCTCTCCTCTGAGGCGTTTGTGTATGTGACAAGGCTTCGTTACCTGGACCTTTCCTCTAATGGCCTCCGCCAGCTGGACGAATACATTTTTGAGCCGCTGGAGGACCTGGAGGTGCTGCTGCTTTATAACAACCGCATCTCTCAGATAGATCGCACCGCCTTCTCTGGCCTCTGCAGCCTGCAGAGGCTCTACCTGAGCCAGAACCAGATCTCACGCTTCCCCTTGGAGCTGGTGAAGGAGCGGAGTCGGCTGAAAAGTATTAGACTGCTGGATGTGTCCTCTAACCGAATCAAAGCCCTGCCCCTCCATGAGCTTCAGGCTCTGCCCGCCTGGATCAAGAACGCTCTGTACTTCCACAACAACCCTCTGCCCTGCAGCTGTGAGCTGTATGACGTGGTGGCACGCTGGCACCTCAAGGAGCTCAGCTCTGCCACGGACTTCAAGGGCAGCCACACTTGTGTGTTACCAGGCCTGCAGAAAGAGAAAATGGCCTTACTGGATCTGGACAAGATGTATTTGAACTGCAGTGAGGTCAGAATTATGGATGAAGAAGCCTATCTGGAGCAGTTCCTGGTCCTGGACTGTGACACCAGGCAGAAGGACATGAAGAAGAGCTGGGTGCTGCCTGGAGACATCCCAGTGTCTCTGGCGAACGAGACTGCTGCGATTCGTTCTGACGGCAGCCTCCAGATTGGGCCCCTGAAGGCAGAAGACTCAGGTGTCTACACCTGCTACGCCACCAGTGACTCCTTCAATGAGACTCTGTATGTAACTGTAGTGGTGTTTAATTCCACCAGTGGTGGAGGACTGGAGAACCTAAAAACGGCCTACACCACCCTCGTAGCATGTCTGGTCAGTGTAGTGATGATTCTCATCTACCTCTATCTCACGCCCTGCCGCTGCCCTTGTTGTCCAGGTCAGGGCCTGGAGAAAAGCGAGCCCGGAGACAGCCTCCACTCTTCAACTGTGAGCATCTCTCAGGCACACGAGGAGACGGGGCAAGAAAGAGTGGAAGGCGGAGGCTTCGCCTACAGACATGTGGCCTTCCAGGAACCCAAGGACCAGCTGGAGCAGAATGGGCGGTTGAACCCAATAGGCGAGGAAGACGAGGAGTGGCAGGGGGGCAACAGGGAGAGAAGGAGCTCTGATGCAGAGTCTGTCAGCTCCGTGTGCTCCGATACCCCCATGGTGGTGTAAAAGTCTGCAGGGTAAGACAGCGATGGCTCGACTCATGTGGCTGCTCCACAGAGATTCATGTGCTTCGAATATTGATATTAGCATCTTCCAAACAAAGATAAAGCTTTAGTGGCTCTCACAGCTGGTGGCACTTCTGCAGTAGCATGTACTGTTGATAGAAAAATTAATTATAAGTGCAATGTCTTGATAAAAACAATTTTAAAAACACCCCAACACATTCTGATAATGCTTAGAAATGTGGTTAAAATCATTTTATGACTAATAAAATGTTTCTGATGAATGCGTTTATCTCATACAGGATTGAAATTGTTATTTCTATGACTTCACTTAAATTGTCTTTCAATTAATGCTCCTGTTATTTTCAGTAGTGTCACTTTTACTGCAAATCATTGGCTGGCCCTGCTGGAAATTGCTATGAAATTGCTATGCAAGTAAAGAATTTGAAATATTGTTTGCATTTTGATGGAAAATTTAAAAAACAGAATTCAAACCCTCAGCACTAATTGAATGTGCACCGGGGATCACAGTACTTCAAAGATTAGAAGTTTTAAAGATGTTGGAACAGAAGCTGCTGCTTGAAAGAGCAGCACATTTTATGCAGAGCTTGCAGAGCTCACATAATTATTACTGCAAGATGTTTAATATTTATGCTGCGTTTTACATTCCTGTTTGGTTTTATTGGCCTCTACAGGACACCATACTGTAAGGACTATGCTTATGCAATTTTATCTACTGTATTTATATTATTTCAGATTTGAGTGTGATTAATAATATGTGTGTTTGCAGTAACTGACCTACTGTTGAAGTGTTTTTAAATACTGCTTTGACAGTTTCTTTAAACCTTGTATGCAGCTCTATTTTAAGTCATTTTGGATTCAGCATAATTACAGAATCATCGGCCCAACTTTTTGTGACACATTGTACTTTTACTGTAATTCACTTTATGCAGATTCTGAGGAATTATCTGTTCAATTGTTTGAACTTCACAAGAAAAGCATAACAAAAGGTTTTCAGATAAACCAGAGTACATCCAGTGTTGTGGCAGTTATTCATTTCACAGTGATCAAACACACACACTGCAGGTAATACTGAAACTGATATCTAGTTGTTTACATCAATATAAATACAAATATTGACTATTAACAGACAAATGTACGTGAAATATCAATTTAAGATGAGCCAGTTATTTCACCGGTAATTTCATCGCATGACTCTGCAAAAAATATTGAACAAAGAAACACATTTTTAATATTGATGAGATCCAGTAGTGCAGAATAAGTTGCCTCTAATTGTTAGACAAAGATTTTGATCTCCTAATTGCAACATATCTGCTTATTCTAACCATCTTATGGCCTAATATGCATTTATTTTTTTTGAAGAGGAAGTTTCTTTCAGAGCACCTGTGTACAGTGTCATCAGGGACTGAATCCCAGAACTGCTTCACTGACAGACTTCATTAGTACATTAACATTACCTGTGGGCGTCTGCAGAGATATCACAGTTTCTGGTTCAGAAAAATCAGCATTGTAATAAGCTAAAGCTCATTTAAAGCTTAAACAAACATTCCACAAGCCAACAATAGTCCCCCAGCCATCCACTGTCAGTGCAGCTGCTGCAGGCTTTGTCTCCTGATGGCAAATTTCCACCTCAGTTCTTCAGTTTGAACTGTTTAGAAAGGGTTAATCATGTTCAGAAATACTAAAATGCCAATTCTAGTTTAGACTGGATACATGATATTCCAAAAATAAACTTATTCCACTAAACAATGAAGTTAAAATGATGTGTTCAGTGTGAGATACAGAATAGAAACATAAATGTACATCTTGCCATATTGGACAGTTAATAGCAGCCAGGAAGCATCGCCCATGGGAAACAACTGAGAGCAAGTACCATCAACTGAATGCTTCTGGGCATTAGTGCCCAACCCTGAACAAATCAGTAAACGCCAGCCATCCAGCCAGCAGTCTCATAAACACAGTCAGAAATAGCAGCTAGTAGTACAGCCAACATGCAGGCTGTCTGACACTGCTGAAATGTAAATATAGAAGTAGCGGTTTTCAAACACGTATTAATTTTAGTTACGTTGCTAAAATACCTTCAGATTGTTGATTTTAGAGGCTTGAGGAAAAGCTGTTGTCCGTCGTCTGTGCACACGTGGATATAAATCAGGAAAAAACAGGAAATAGAGTCCCGTACAAATGATGTTTCCACAAACTTAAATTCACTCTGGTTCTGTTGCTGATGAAGGATTGTCACAGAACACAGTTTACAGTAATACTACTACTAATAATAGAAAAATAATTACTCATACTAATGAAATAATAACTAGATAGTAATGATAAAAACAGACTTTTCTTTAACTTGCAAATAGCATTTTTGCAGATCACACACACGTGAACAGTGAAGCAAGTTAGCGGCAAAACACCCAGATGATAGATGTAGCAATGTAGTAAATGTACTTTTAATTTGAAAGAACTATTATTTTTGTCCTTTTACTTCTCATGGTGCTTTTTCAAGATAATTTAGGTGAATTAACACATTGATTAAATGTCTCTATGGGAATTATAGCATTGAACATTGTCATGACATTGTGAGTGCGGTCTAATAGCATTATAATGTAGCTACATCGTGAGGAACTGTATCGAATTATATCTCTCAAAAGGGGCACATATCTACTGTATGTTAATGTTGTACATATTTCCTCTGAAAGGTACTTATAACCAAAGACTGAGTTACATGCTGAGAATTCATAACCTACATGTTCAGTGTTTACAGTCAGAACAGTTCTGTTGGCATTAGTAGAGGTTACTTGCCGTATTTCTGAGTTAAGCCACAAACTTATATTTTAATATATGCAATCCTGTATAAGGACTTATTGTATTTTATTATTTCCTGTATTATATCTTGTCTATTATTGTATTGTTCCTGTATTTCATAAACTACAAAAATATGGCAACAAAGAGTGAATGATGTCCATATTCCTTTAAGGTGAATTCACTGAATCTGTCAAACAGAGCTGCAGTAAAAACTAAAGTTTAAGGAATAGTTCCATGTTTTGGGAAATATGCTTCTTGCAGAGACTTAAATGAGAAGACTGATACCACTCTCATGTCTGTAGGTTACATATGAAGCTACAGCCAGCAGCCAGTTAGCTTAGTTTAACATAAAGACTGGAAACAGGGGGAAACAGCTAGCCTGGCTCCATCAGGAGGTAACAAAATCCACCTGCAAGCAACTCTAAAGCTCACAAAATTAACATGTTTTATCTCCTGTATTTAATGTGTATAAAAATGGAAGAGTAAAAATGACATGTTTGTGATGACAGGACTCCAGGAAGTCACTGCCCACGGCCATGAAACAGACCGGCGCATAACTCTCTGTAAAACCACAACATACACGTTTTTTACTCTGGTTTTTGTAAGAATTACACAAATGAGATATAACATGTGAGCTTTAAAGGTGCTGGTAGGTGGATTTTGTTACCTTTGGGCAGAGCCAGGCTAGCCGTTTCCCCCTGTTTCTAGTCTTTATGCTAAGCTAAAGCTAACAGGCTGCAGGTGGTACCTTTATATTTACCGTATAGACACGAGAGTGGTATCAATCTTCTCATCTAACTCTCAGCAAGAAAGTGACTAAGCATATTACCCAAAATGTCAAACTTTTCCTTTAACTCCAGATGTGACAGGGCAGATCTTGATGTCTGTCAATGCTAAGATCAGGCTTCACTCGACCAAGTTAGCGTGGAGCTCTGCTGGCTTCAGTTTCTGTATTACACTAATAACGCAGCCTTGTTCACTTGAGGGTGAAATGGGAGACCACACAGATCACTGGAGCGGAAACCGTTCACCCAGGGAGTCGTATTTATTGCACCTGTCCCTCAGACTTACTTTCTTCTGGCAAGATTCGCTACTGCTGGCTTTTCACCCTTATTTGGGTTGTTGACCACAGGACGTCCCTGAGCAGAGTGAGCACTCTGGTCTCTATTTACTCTCCTCTGCCTGTTTCTGTTCAGGACTGGAACACTTGGATCGGTGTTATGTGGGCCTCAGACAATTTAGGTCTCAGTTAAAAAATGTTATCTTGATGTTGTGTAGTTGGAGCAATAAGCATAATAATTATGTGGAATATGCTCCATCACATTTCCTCATGTGACAGTGCAGCAAATGTGTGCAGAATCATTATGTAAATGAGTTAATTTCTGTAAAGACATTGGTCCATCTTCATGACAGATGCTGCAGTGTGAAACCTCACCTGCTACCGTGCAACTCCTCTACAGGATGAATGATTGAAGAGGTCTGCAGGGATGTCCGTGCTCCCTGTTTCAGTAGCTGCTGTCTCATGTTACCTTGTTTGCCCACACTGTATGCACCACCAGCAAAGTGTATGTAACTACATTTAACCATTCGGAAAATGCAGAATTGATTTCTGAGTAGTATTTCATGATTAAAATGTTAAATGGAAATAACTGTTCATAGGAGGTAGGACAGGGTTAATGATAGCTGATCTGTGTGTCCATGCACGTGTTTCAATGGAAAAGAGCTGAATGACGCATCCCAGTTGGATATTAAATCACAGATTATAATTAGAACAAATGCAGCAGTGTAAAGAAAATCTCAGATCACTGAACATCACAGACACAGATGGCATGAATGTAAGCCAGCGCCTGTTGACGATGAATGACTGGCATTTGCTTCTGTGTTTTAGAGACTGAATTCTAAGTAAGATGAGTCATCCTCTCCTCAGGCCCCTCCCAGGAGAATCACATGAATGGCGAAGTGACTGAATGTGCAGCTCAGTGAGTGCTCTGCCACCTAGTGGCCACCAAAACACACATCCATACCAGAGTACAACATTTGGGTTGATTCTCGCCTTGACAGAATATTATAGGAAGATTTTACAAGCATTTTAATTCCTCCGTCTACAACAAAAACATGCTGACTTCAAGGTCTGAAAGGCAATATTTTATTAGTCAAAATAAAGTCAATTACTTTCTACGTGTCTCACACTCTCTTAGGGTGACGAAGACTAGAGCCGCTGACAAATGGCTGATATTTTAAACTGACCCAGCTCCTCACGTGTATTCACACAGCCTGAGCAAAGCCCACCCTGTTGTTGTTGATGTCGAAGGCGGTGTAGAACTGCCGCATGAAGACCCAGGATCCAAGGGCCAGGTGCAAAACCTGTTCTGCACCCAGAGGCAGACTGAGGAGAGAGGGCAGACAACATGACAGATCAGCTTTACCACCTCAGAGAGCATGTCTGAGCAGGCTGCTTATTGACTTATTGACATGTTGCAGCTAATGCCCTTATTAATGCTTAATAAATTATTTATAAATTTGAATCATTTATAAATCACCATAAATCCACCTCTGTAAATAGAGTAAGATTTTTGTAGTATTGTTATAAATGGTGTGGACAAAATATTAGAAACACCTGTCAGTAAACACAATACAAAACTGAACATTATAACTTTCCTGAAGGTTTACGCATGTATGTTTAAATTTGCTCATATTTGTTTAGCTTGACACTTCTGTTTAGCTGCGTGTCTGTGTCTGTATCATGCTGTAAAATTGTTCTCTGCACTGTGTTTAAGCATATTGAGATTTTCTTTTATGTGTCAATGTACTTGAACATACTTGAAGTTGATACTGGTTTTGATTTATTAAGCCATGAATCATTCAAACCATTTGTCAGGGTGTGAAGAATCCCTTTGGCTGGTGTTGATCCTCTTTCAACAGAACCATAAGACCCTTCCCTCCACCCCTTGCTTCTGGAAAAGAGCTGCAACATCCACACCATAATCCATGTATCATTTATGCCAATAATGAAGGCTTATGGATTTATCACTTTATAATTAGCCATCAAGGCTGGAGGTGTAAATATTGACAGCTTGTTAATAGATAGATTTCTATTTGGATGCTCTGCAGCTCTTTGTCAGAAATCGGTTGATAATTTATGGCTTAATGAATTATTTATTAACATCGATTAAGGCATTAGTAAGAACTATTAATTCTTTGAGTATGCCTTAGACAGTGGTACCATATATCGCTTAAAACACAAACCTTCATGATATAGGCTGACAGAGGAAGAGCAAAGCTGTAGCCGTTTATGTTGAACACAATGTCCGGCAAGAGATTCATGTTACTGCAGCTCACAGCAGCCTGCGAGACATACATTTTTTTTTTAAACCCCAGAACAGTTCAAAAAACACCATGAATATGACACTCACTAAGAGTAAAGCATTCAAAACACTCACATCACCGTACTGATCTGGGATGGCCCCCAACCAACCATTGAGGTTGTTAATATCTTCGCTGGAGCCGATGATTACAGAAGTACCAGAGTCCACGATGGCTTCACAACTGGCAGAGCATGCAATGGTGTTCCCGTTGATAGTGATGCTACAACAAACAACCAATAAAAATGCATCTGTTACGTACATCATAAGCAATAAAAAGAAGAACTCAAAATAATGTTGATTGTGAAATGGCTATATTGCTTAAAACACAGCACGGACATTTAAATCTATTATCAGGATTTATGGGATAAGGGAAACTACCTTTCAATATGGATGTTCCAAAAGTTAGTGGCACGATAGAGGGGGATCCATTTTATGCTCCCAATGTAATATGAATGATCTGTTCCTCCCAGGATTAACATGCTGCCCTCTATAGAACTAGAGGCAGAGAGATATTTTTAAGAAAATGAGCACTGCATCATTCATAAAAACACCATCTTGTACATGAGAACGTACTTAAGCTGCCATTTGCATTTGATTTACAGCATCATCTCTCTGTTCGTGACTCAAATAAGACCTCACCTGCTCAGGTACATGGAGAACATGTTCTGGGGGATTTTGCCCTGGTTCCACATGCTGTAAAATACAGGTGTGCCTCCCGCCAGGGAAGGTGCTGGAAGAAGTACTCAGATCCTTTACATTAATGTAAAAATACTCCATTACAAGTAAAAGTCCTTCATTGAAAACTCTACTTACTTAAAGTATCAAAACTACTAGTACTTGCTCTGCAAATTATATATTATATTATATATTATATTTTACATTACATTATGTGATTCTTATTACTGATACACCGATGCATAAGTAGAGGTCGAGGTTGGGCTAGTTTTAACTACTTTACACAACTATGTACAGCTCAGTATTTTAGTCCAGTGGTTCCCAGCCTAAAGGTCGGCCCCCTCCAAAGGTTCACAACATAAATCTGAGGGGTTGTGAGATGATTACTGAAAAAAAAAGTTCTGATAGAGAAATGTGTACTTATTAATTGGGACTTTTCTCTAATCTTTGCATTTTTGTGAAATATTGTATAGTTTTTGGGCCTTCAATAGATACTTTGATGAAACCAAGCCAAAAACGTTGGGAACTACAGGTTTAATCTTTAATGATGTATTGTATTATATATGCTTATAATGTGTTTTTTTATATAAAATATTAATCTGAAAAAATAACTAGTAATTGTAGCTGTGTAGTGAAGTAAAAAGTATTAAAAGGAATATTTCCCTCTGAATTGTAGTAGAGTAGAAGTATAAAGTAGCACAAAATGAAAATAAGTAAAGTACAAGTACATCAAAATTGTATTTAAGTACAGTACTTGAGTAAAGTTACTTTCCACCACAAGCATACAATATTAATGTTTTGTCCTCACCTTTATGGTATCATATCCGGTACTCCCTGATGCAAATCCACTGTTGTATGAGATGTAGAAAAGCTGTGTGCCGGCCTGAAAAGTGGAGGATGCTGAACTGTTGAACTTCAGGTGATCGTCTGGTGACAGAGAGAGAGAGAGAGGGAGGGGACAGAAACAGGTAGAGTACACCTCCTTAATAACCATTATTTTCATTAACAATTAATCTTCTGATAGTTTTCTCGATTCACTGATTAATAATTTAAAAATTGCCCCAAAATAATGAAAAAACATGCCCAGAGCCCAAATTGATGTATTCAAATTGTTTGCTTTTATGTGCAAAACCAGTAGGTATTAATTTGACTATCACATTTGACCAAGAGGACCTGCAGATGTTTGGCATTTTTGCTAGAAAAATGATAGATATGATAGAAACAATACTATAATAAATGATCCTGGCCGTGAACCTTCATCATTAAACTTACCACAAGAGGAGCTGGTGCAGCTCACGGAGGGAACCCACAGGTCAGAGGAGCCGGTGTCAAAGAGAACTTTAAAGAACTGAGGTGGAGTCCCAATGCCAATCTCTCCATAGTATGTTAGCTTTGCCCAGAATGAGATTAGTTAGTTAGTTCTTGTTATTTCATGGTTACACAGGTATACAGTGGTTACATGCTACTTACATCCGGGTCATAGGTCATGGGCACCGCATTCAGCTCATCCCTGGGGAGAAACTTTGCTGCAGGGTTGTATGGAAACTTCCTCCTGTACTCTTCAAACAGGCCTCTCTCCTCCAGCAGCTGCCTGGCTGACTTCCCTCTCATCAGGGGGATCCTGAACAGACAAACTGGTCCCATTAGCACCTCAAAACCCTGCAGCACACTCATTATTTCAGCTGATCTGGAAGCATACTCACATTTTTTTGAGAATATCTCAGACCTCATAACTTATCCTAAAAAGGAGTTTCAGCCTGGGAGGGATTTAGGAAAAATAAACTATAATGTTCTGAGCTAGAGAAGGTCAGGAACTTGTCTCAGAGTGGTGGTGAGGGGTTGGATTCAGCAGTATTCATCCCACAATACAAAACTGAACAAAAAACACACTACAATTTTAGTTTTCTTAAAGCCTCTCCAGCAGTGGGGCTAAAATGTAAACACCAAAATTCATAGCATGCTGCCCTCATAAATGTCTGATTGTATGCAAGATCTCCAACTAAAGCTCTAGGAGCCTGCAGGGTCACTAATTCAGCATCTATGAACCAACTCCATTTGTCATGTGCTGAAAAAAATCAACTCAATGCTTGAGACTCAAATATTTTCATCTTCAGAATTTGTTGTTTGCATTCTGTATCCTAAATCATTCCAGTATCACAACATGAATACTGCTTCAGGCTGGGTTTTCTACTGTTTAGAGTCTCACACGTTTTTTATTTGTGTTTTCTTCCTCTTATTTAGAAAATCTAAAACTTCAAAATATCTTCATCTTAACCATTTTGTCTGTTGTTGGGCCCTTTTCTTCAAAGACGTAAAAAACAAAAAAAGCTCTACAAGTGGAATAAAATTGAGATCAAGATGATGGCACAGATGTTTTTGCAGAGTAATTTTACCTCTAGGTCGTCCTGGCGAAGCTTACCAGGATGTCATTATTTTAAATAAATCCTAAATAATTTAAAAGCTAATTTAAAATAAATCTTAGCGAACATCATCATTCTGTTCTATTGAAAATTTCTCAGAATTTCGACCCTAGATCTATCTCTTACACTTGATCTAAATAGCATATTTTCATTTTATCATAATTAAATGCAAGTTTGTTTTATATCTTACCTGAGGAGAGCCTGTGACACAGCCAAAAAGGCCAGCAACACAAAGGCAGACTTCATTATTTACAAAGTGACTCAATAAAGATCTCACTCACAAGAGCAGGTGGTGTTTTTATACAGAGGTCAAAACTAGTCTCAACTCCTCCTTTTTTACAGTTACAGCTGAACTGAGTACGTTGTTTTTTTATCTAATGTCAACCAGTTTAGTGTTAAGAATATAATGTAAGTTCACCCAGTTCTTTATTCAAAGTAAACTTAGGTCAGAATCAGCACACTCAGCTGAAATAAAACAGTGACATAGTTTGATAGTTTGTTGAATATAAATTGCTAAATAATGTGTTTTTTCTTTTGACCATTTCTGTTAATAATTCATTCATAATAAAAATGTCATAAGCCTTTAAAACATTTAAAATAAAGGATTTCACAACAGCTGATAAATGATGCCAAAATGCTATTTATTAAGTATATATACACCATTTTTGACATTTACATTCATACTGTCAGTAAAGAGTTAAAGATGAAAATGTGCTTACTGAGGAAAAAAACCTGCAACAGCTTCATTTAACTATTTGATTTAGCCATCTGTGTGTTAAAAGACCAATCAATCAGTTTGAGAGTCCAGTTATGTAATAATTAAGTATATTTGTATAACAGACAATGTGGGGTTGAAAAGGGCTCCCTCCATTTGATATGGTCAACTTAAACAGTTTCTTTTCAGCACCTTCTCCCATAGTCACAAGTATGTATGTTATACAAGTGGTGAAAGCCAGGCGAGGCTTGACCTTTCCCAGACTGTGTTCTCAATGAGATTCTGTTGACTTTTCTCATCTACTGTACTTACAGAAAAGAAAATGTAAAGTGTTATCGCATAAAGCAACGTTAAAGGTCCCTCTGTGACAAATAATAGTGTGCTGTCTGTGTTGCTGACTTTATTTGACAAAGATAACTTTTTAATTTGTAGTTCTTTCAGCCAGGCTGGACAATGTATGAGAAAAAAAAAATCTTAAACCTAAAATCAGAATAAATCTCTTTTCTTTGTGTCACTATACATCACAAACCCCTTTTCACATTCACAAGTATTAATGTCTTTTAAAAGATAAAGAGTAAATGCCTTTGGACCTGATGTTATTGACATTTGTGAGAAAGACGTTAAATGTCTCATTATGAAATCCTCACCTGTCAAGCTTAAATCACCTGTATAAGCTTATCGCATTACGAATAAAAAATACTGATACTGTATCATTTCCTCCCTCTAGACACGTCTTCTGTTCCTGTTCTCTGGTTGTTTAATAACTCTGCCCTCTACAGGGCTGAAAGTCTAAAAACCAGAACTGACAAACACATCCTGTCATTTCAAAATCTGTAAATACTCGAACGCACATTTTCACTGCATGGCTGTCGTGAAGGAAAAGACACAACGTCAGAATGTGTTTCAAGCCTTTATTAAAGCACAAATCAAATTTACATTATGAATATAAAATACTAAAAAAGTATAAATATGAGAAGTGCAAAATTTTAAAACAAATTTAAAATGTACTCACCAAAGTAAAGTTACTCTTGTCTGATGAATTCCTTGAATGTGCAACAACTTTTCAGTGTGCACCTGTCACACTGCAGGTTAATGTCTTTTCAAAGAGGACGCACAGAGAAGAGCGCTCTTCCTTTCTTGCCTCCACACTGAGGCAACAACCTGAAATACTCCACATTTGAATTATGACCAGCTCATGTTCAAAAAAATGTCGAGGCACTGTTTAGCCCACAAAATTCATAAAAACTTTCAAAAAGGTTATAAAAACACCATAGTGTGTTCACTATTACATAATCATCTTCAGGTTAGCGCTACCTTTAGCTCAGGTGCACAGTATCTGCTGTAAGATCCAGAGATTGTTTGAAAAAAAGTGCTTCTATAAAGTGTACCCAACTTTGACTCTACAACTCCTCATCACACTAATAATACATACACAGTGAATACAGTATAGGTTGATTATAGGTGCTGCAATCAAACCCTCAAATACCTTTTATAAACTGTGGTTGACTGACAGCTTTCTGTCAGAGTCATACCGGTCCTGTAGCATTCTTACACAAAAACGGAAACAAGAAAGTCCTTGAATTTGTTGTGCAGTGACGTAGGCGCAGACTGTGTTGCCAAACCCTGGTCCAGCTAGCAAGTATTAACTACAGTTTAAACTTCTTCGCAAGACCTCATTAACTCTTATGGTTCGGTCAGTATATCATTGATTGATTATCTTATCACCCTGAACTGTCAGTGACATTTAACATTCACACTGCGGACACTGTGAAATTCAAGTACTCAACACTCCCTCATATGCAGTAACCGCAGCCTTACTATTCATGTCAGTATCTCTAATCAATCTAACTACACTCTGGCACTATTTGTATTAACACGAATGATAAATGATACCACTTTCTTTATCCCAGAGGAGGTTATTCTACAGCCTGTTGAACACACATCATCACCAGTGATGACTCAGGCTGTTCTCCATCTACTGATGAGTGATTATAGGTCAATTACACCTTTTTTTGCCCAGAATTTTTTTTACATTATTTCTTAACCATGCATGAAAATAAGGGCATTAAACACTAATTTCATTAATTTTTATAAATTGAAATAACTTATCTTAAAGTATCAATTTAGAGAAAGCTACATGTGCTGGGTAAAGTGATAAAAATACAGTAAAGTACAGATGCCCTGAAGTAGATGCCAATTTGATGAAGCTCAAAAAGAAATTTTACATTAACATTTACCATTTGTTTCTGTTTACTAATGCTGTTTTCTCATGTTTGGCATATAATGTCATCGTTTTTGATACTTAACTTTAGATTATTTTGCAGTTTTTGTAACTAATGTGTCCATAACTCAAGCAAACTTCTGTGTCTGGAAGTTTCCTTATTTTGTTACTTACTGACATTCACCTATGAGCAGTGGTGGAAGGTAATGAAGAATATCTAAGTTCTGTACTTTTTTGTTTTTAAGTACTGTAAAGTTTTGAGGTAATTTACTTGACTATTCTCATTTTATGCTTCTTTATACTTCACTACATTTTGGGGGATTACTATACTTTTTACTCCACATTTATCTGTCAGCTATAGTTGCTGTTTACTTTGCAGATTAAGATACAAAACATATGATCATCAAATAAAATATACTGTATCGGCATGAAACTACTCAAAAGTATACAGTATAAAGTAGTAAAAAAATAATAATTCTAACTTAAATCAAATTTATTTTCTATTTATTTAAACTGTGTTAATGCAACAGTAATAAAAAAAATTCAATTATATAATAATGTAAAACTCAGAAATGGGCCATTCTGCATTCTACTATAATACTTTGAAACATTTTACTAATAACACTTCCATACTTTAAGCTGTAATTTTGAGTATTTTTACATTGTGTTATTTCTTCTGCTACTTCAGTAAAGGATCTGAGTACTTCTTCCACCACTGACTGTGACTCACTTGTGCAGCTGCCTGTTTTTGAGAACATTTTCTGTATGAATTGCTGGTGCATTCAGGACCAACACTGCAAAATTATTTGTAATCTGTGTAAAAAAAAATGTCAAAAATCATGACAAAATAAACCAAAGAAGGAAGTTGAATCAGCAAAAAAAAACAAAACTGTCGTCCTACAGTACGTAGACCCTCACCAGCACTGACTGAAAGATATTGACGGGCTATTTGCTTAACTGGACAATAAAGGTGAAGTTTGTTTCTTTTAACCAACGACTGTCTCGACAAAACCTGTGTTTACTTCAGGGCCATTCAAATGTAGTAATTTTGTTACCTTTTTCACCCTTTAACCAGCTTTTAAATAGGACCTAGTGTGTTTGTAGTAGTCTTAAACATTTGAATACGTACCCGAGTCTGTAGTTTAGGCCATTCAAATACTTTACCTGGAGAACAGGAGCAGGTACAGTCGGGGTGAGACTCAAACCTGTTACACCTCACAGCCCCAGGAAGCCTTGAATCCCAGGAGCAGCTCCGTGTGGACACCTTGAAGCTGCAGGGAAGCTGCTCAGATCCCCTTTAGTTTGGAGCAGCGATGAGCAGGACCAGCAGTGTCTTGAGGATAGCAGGATACTCTTCACTCTGCTTTCATATGCAGTTTGGCACAGAATCTTTTTTTTTAAGTGTGTAAATCACATCAACATATCAACCAAAGATTAGGATTCCCTGTACAGGCAATCTTTTGCTTCTCTTCTGTTGCGTTTCCTTTCCATTTTACGGCAAATAAAGCAGACGCCGTCTCAACCTCTTCTCCAACACAGGGCGAGACTCGTTTCAAGTCTGGCCCTAGCACAGAGATCTTCCTTCAAAGCTCCAATGCAAGAACAACAAGCAACTACACAAATGAACATGGCTCCTGCTGCAGATGCTGAACCAATACTCTGTGTGCTGCTGGAGCCAGATGAGAGAGGAGACCGGGGCCCTTCGAGTGCTGCCGTGCCTCCGCTGAGAGGCTGTCAGGTGGAGACGACCCCGGTGATTTTGGCAGAACTTGTGGCGAATGACAAACCAGGCGGATGAGCACTCTGCTGGTTCTCAGCCACACCTCGGGTCATACAGGCCAGAGGCGACTGAGGAATAAGCCACATATATCTGAAGAGACATAGTGACTCTAGATTTGCCCTTGCAGTCGGACTGGAAAAAAGTATTCTAGTATGGCCAAATTTCAATCTGAACGAAGGTCACACGAAAAGCTCTTCACAAAAGAGGTCATTCAACACATGATGATCAACAAAATGAAAACACAGAACTGAGAGGCTGACCTCCCTCGACTCTCACACTTCCTCTCCTTTCTGCTGGGAAGGCTCCTGCTGTCAAAGTGATAAAGCCTTTAGAGTTTGATAGACAATTCCAAGAACAGAAAAGGTCACAAAAGTTGTCTTCCGAGGCACTCGTGTTTCCCACGAAAGAGTAAATTTATTGAGACAAAATCAAGTGCATGTTGCACTTTGCGTTTTTTTTTTTTCTGACAGGTTTTTCTCTTAGGCCCATGAGCACTGATGTTCCTCATTTCTCTCTCCAGATATCCTGAGTACACAAATCTTTTTTTTTCCCATTTGAAACACAGAACTCAAATCAAAGCATGAAAAACAATCATTAACAGTCCTGTCAGAGGAAGGCATGTAAGGCCACTGGAGAACGGCCTTCTCTCCTCTGATTCATTCAGAGGTTTTCATCACACAAGTCCGCCGATAGCATAGCAATATTTTCCACTCACAGACTCCTGATCAGTTATTAGAGATGTGCATGGCATACATAGAGCTCTCAATTATTGGTTACATCATCTTTTTTTTAAACAGTACATGCTTTGTTGGGGTAGTTATTGTACTTGGTGGATTATAACATGAGAAAAGTGAAGAATTTAATAAACCAATTACTGTTCAACCAAATTGATTCTGATGCCAATAAAAGCGCAGTATAAAAGGGGTGGACACGAAAGCAACCATTCAAAACAACAGACCTACAACATCCATTAGCTTTGTAACACTCAGTTTTGTTTAGACTAAGGGGAGTTGATTTAACTCCATGGTAACAATATTTAGAGCTGAAATGATTAGTTAATCGACAGACGATTAATAAGCAACAATTTTGATAATTGGTTAATCAATAGATTAGTGCATTTCCAAGCAAAATTGCCAAACATTTGATGGTTCCAGCTTTTCAAATGTGTAGATTTGCTGCTCTTCCTCGTCTTACATCATAGTACACTGAATATCTTTGGGTTTTGGGCTGTTGGTAAGACCATAAAAAGCTATTTGAAAACATCACCTTAGGAAAATAGAGATATTTTTCACTATTTCCTGATGTTTTATAGACCAAATAATCGATCAATCAAGAAAAGAACTGGTAGCTTGACCAATAATCAGCTTACAACATAATGCAGTTCAATACGACACTTTGGGGTCAGAAATAAACACAATCTCCTCTCTAACATCAACAAAAACTAAACATGATTAGCTTTATAAAGGCAGTATTCTTTGCAAAGTTATTGTATTGAACTGCATTATAATGTACAAGTGCTCACTGCTCGTGTCCACCCCGACATACATGTACCAGTGCTGAAAAACAGACAGGAAAAACTGCACTCATGTCACCTTACGTCACATACCCTCCAGATGTGGCTCAGAAAGAAGCATTGATATTAATGTCACGTATTATATTATAACCCTTCAGGCTCTTATGAATGTATTTTAACATATCCTAAAGTAAATTATGAAAACATAGTCCGTAAGGCCAGATACCAGCAGGACTAACACAATGTTTTTGTCTATAGAATTGTTTTTTTCCCCACAATTTTCTTTAGCTTTAAGCAGGACTGGTCAAAACTGACAAAAATAGAAAAGTTGTCATAATGAAACTTTGAATTTAGGAAGTATTCAAAAATGTTACTTGGTCAGCAAAAAGTAACACAGATGCACATCTGGAAGATGCCTATTAATGAGCAATGGGTAAAGCTTTAGAGCAGATAGATATATTTCCTTAATCAAGAGAAATTTTCTATGTACATGAGTTTGATTGAATTCTTTCATCAGCTGGCTGTACAAACATTATAGTACTCGAAACGTGTTGACACTGACCGCTTGAATTTATGCAGGGAACGGATAAAATGAAGGCTAAATACTCTGTTTTGGATCTTAAATCATTTTTTGTTATAAACAGGTATCGTATGAAATGACATGAAGGAATCATGTTTCTTTTTTAAATGAAATAAGGCAACATATAATATTGATTCACAGAACTGTAGCTTGCTCTGAATTACCTTAAGCAGAGTACCCTTCAAGTAATGTACATTTATTTCATAACTAAATAGCAGAAGGCAGCGTGTCACCTGTATCAATAATCAAATCCATCAATTTATCAAAATGTATTCAATTCAATGCGATTTTAATTTCTATAAACTTTCAACAGGATGAGACAGAAGCTACCATGCAGGTCATTTCCTGTTACTCTGCTTTGTTACCATTACTTCTCCCTGTTTTTACAACTCACAGTTTGACAGTTCATGAGTGTGAAAAGAGACATTTATGATTTGAACTTTTTTTTATGATGCTGCTCCTCTGATAATGACCATCAACATGTAGTCGTCCTCTGATTTGGCAAAGGCTTTGGCAGAGGCATCCAAGAACTGCTGTGAGAACTCACATGGGGGGAAAGCATGAAGGACTCCTCCATGGTCCTTGTCACGGCTGCCCCCCACAGGGAGGCTGATGATGCCGGCCGCCTCCTTCTGCTTCAGGTAGGACACTAGGTTCTTCAGCGGCCTCTCGGTGGAGCTGCTGGCGTCCTGGACCCCTGCCTCTTCCGATTTCCCGGGCACAGCCAGGAGGATGGAGTATCCGCTGGAGCCAGCGGCCTTGATGCGACGAGAGACTTCATCCAGCTTGGGCTGGTCCAGACGCAGGCGCTGGCTGATCTTCAGCTGGGACACTTGACCCCCCGTGGAGCCCTCCACCAGAAGGCTGTTAGCCACCGCCATGTCCCCCTCCAGCAGGTGCAGTGATGTGGGAAAGCTGCTGTTCTTCAGCAAGAGGACGCCCTGCCAGGCCTGACTCAGCTTCTGTCCTCCAGCTGCCGGCTTTGACTGCTGGCCGGACTTGGAGGATGGATGTCCTAAGCGATCCTCCTTTTTTGCTGGGCTCTTTGAGGAGTCACTGGCTTTGCGTTTGCGGTCCTTCTCAGAGAAGGAGCCTGGCTCAGCCGGGCTAAGAGTTCTTCTTCTCTTGTCTCCAAAGCCAGTGTCCTGCTGGCGCTCTCTGACGGGGGAGGTTCTGCCAGAGCGAGGCAGGCGTTCAGGGTCACTGTAGCGTCCCCCATCTCGGCTGCTCCCTCCAGGGCTTCGCTCTAATGAGCTGCCATGACGGCGCAGAACATAATCAGTAATGTCAGGTGAATGATCCAGCCGGCAGCCATCGTCCAAATGTCTCCTTTTGCGGCCTAGATCTCGGCTTTGGAACTCACGCTCTATAGACCAGGTCTCACGGGGACGCCTCTCCAGACGATCTATGGGATCGAAGCCTGCCCCTCGCATCCTGTCATGGACAACCAGGCCAGACCATTCAGTGCCGGAGTATAGATCCCTGTCTCTGAAGCGAGCAGGGAGTGGAGGGGATCTCTCTCTCACTCTCACTGAGTCAGTAAGGCGGTGGGCAAAAGGCTCAGGAACTAAGTCATAGTGCGGCAGGGGGAGGGGGAGCTGCATGTACTGCTGCTGCTGGTAGCGGTGCTCTGTGTCCGCAAAGTCCACTCTGAGTCTCCTGTCAGGACCCCCGAGAGGGAAGCCTCTCATGTGAGTACATGCAGCCTGAGCAGCGTCCAAACTTTCATACTGGATGTAAGCCCACGCCTCACCTTTCCTGTAGTCTATAGTCCTGATGGTGCCAAAGCGGTCAAACTCTTTAGCCAGTGCAGCCAGTGGAACCCAGGGTCCAAGGCCCCCCACCCACAGCCTGGTCGTGGGTGTAGGTTTACCATAGCCGATTTTAATTGGGTTGTGGCCCACCACTTTCCCTGCCATCGCCACTTTGGCACGATGAGCCATGTCAAGATTCTCAAACTTGATGAATCCATAGGTATTGCTCTGGCCTCTCACAGCCCGCTTTATGTCCACCTCCGTGATCACCCCAAACCTGTCAAACGCCCTCCTCAGGTCACTCTCTGTCACGCTGACGTCCAGATTGCCCAGAAACAAAGTCCTGTTTGCCCTCTGGTCATCCTCGGGGCTCATCAGGTCCTCGTCACGGTAAACAGCACACTCAGGGATGAACGGGGGTCTATTCCTAGCATCATACATTGAAAAATCTCTGTCTCTCTCCAGGTCTCTTATGTGAGATGGTGGAGGAGGAGGAGGAGGAGGAGGAGGGGGGGGGAGACGGCCCAGAGCCAACTGCTGCAACCGGTAGTCTCTGTAGCCCAAACCAGTGGGAGATAGCTGTCTCTGAGGGTGGAGGTGTCTCTGTCCCGAAGGGAAATTGTCTTTTGCAACAGGGGAGCGGCTTCTCCGTCTGCTCATGTAAACTGTCTCGATTTTCAGAGGCCGGTCGTACATCACCAGCTTGCCGCGGGCGTGTTTGGCCGCCCGGGCGTCCTCGGGCCTCCTGAAGTTCACTAACGCCACCCTCTCGTCGTTTTCTCGACTAATTTTAACACTCACGTCCCCGAACCTCTTAAACTCGTGAAACAGCCCGTCCTCTATCTCCTCGTCGTTCAGCTGAGAGCCCAGTTCGCTTATTTTGAGAGTCTTGTACTCACTTTCCGGGTTTGACGGAGGCCGAGGGTCGCTGCGTGAGCCGGACCTGGACGTTTCCGCGGCGTCACCGTACGGCTTGTTCACCGCAACAACTCCGTAGTCGTAGCCGCCACCAGCCCGACTGGATGAATTATGTCCGTCTGAATCCCTCAAGTCTCTTTTCTCACTGTGGAAACTTCTCCTTGGAGCGGAGCCGTTGCTGTTGCCAACCGTCGACAGGGCTCCGGTCTTCTTGCCGCTCGGGTGGCTTCCTCCTCGGTCTCTGCTATCATCCGGCACCCGGGAGCGTTTCTTCACCGGCGATCTCTCTTTCCCCTTCATTTCGATATCTGCAGTCTACAAACACTAATCTGTTTTAATATACTCTCTATCTGCCCCTGAAATACACCTTAGCTAGCTTAACTTCTTCGCGGTTTCCACTCTACTCTCAAGCGAGCGACATAACCGCCATGTTGGACTACTTTCACTACTGTACAGGAAGTCCCGCCTACGCGCCTGCAGAAGAAGATGATTGGCTGTGCGCGCTGTCACTCATGTGAACAGGAAGTCCGCTCGCCTATTATAAACAAGGGTGCGGCTCTGCTGTGGGGTCAGAGTACAGGGCTGTAGGGGGAAACTGGTTTGAAAATGTCAGAAAGATAGTGACTGTGAGAGAGTGCAGCAACGGGAAGAGCCGGAAAAAAGTTTGCGCTTTAGATTAGTCTAATCTTCGTCTTGAATGAATTTATATGAGCTAAGACACAGAGTTGATTTACATTCTGGTAAAATATGTGTACATGAAGGCTGCATGGTGTCCTTGAAGTAAGGATACTGGTAGTGTATTGAGTAATACATGTCAGGAAAACCACTTCATATAAAGTGGAGGAGGGGTGAGCTGTTGGACCACGTAGAGCAAGGATCTAACAAGCCGTTCGCATTTGTGCAGGAGGTGTAGCAGGCCAGGGCCTTGTCAGGGACCAGCTGTGTGTAAGTGAGTTCATAGTGTGTCTGCGCTGTGATGCAGCTGCACCGGACAGAATAAGATGCATGAAGCAAAGTGCTGTGGAATGAAGGAATCAAGATAGCAACAACAACAGTAATGCAGGAAAAAACTTCTAGTAAATTGTACTTTAATGGTGATTTATAGACAGTGATTCATTTTTTTTCATGGTAAGAGGGACAGAAATGCCCAAGATGAGTCCCAGTGGAGCATACTGAGTAAAGTGTCATAATAAATCTATTCCACCCCGATATAAAACCAGATAACTATATGTTTCATATTCCCAAAGAGACTCTGAGGTTTTATGTGATTTTAAGTGTTCTTCAGAATTGATTATAGGGCTGTAAGTTTTCATAAGAGCAGATTTTCTTGAACATATCCTGGTGAAATTTCCTCTGCAGATCATTACATCTACTGCATGTATAGATATGCAGAGAAAACATCACCAAAGAAACCGTACAGTATATCCTCCCTTGGTATACATTACTGCAGTTATCCACAACATCCACCACGCTGAATTATCCATGCTGTGTGGCTTTAGTGACTATGGGATGGATAACTACTGTATTCTGTAGAGAGACTGAAGAACTCTTTCAGGTGTTGTAATTGTTAATATGATATACACTGAGAGGTGTTTCTGAATATAATGCAGTTCAGTACAACAGCACTGCTAACTATGACCTCAATGCTAAAACAAATAATTGAATTTACACATTTCAGACAAAGTCAACAAAAACTGAACATTATAAACTTCGTAAAGGTAGAATTTATAGCAGAGCTGTTATACTGAATTGCATTAGATTGTACAGGTGTGCATAATAACGTGGCCACTGAGTGTATTATTTTATACTTGTGTTAAAAAGTGGCAAAGATGCAAAATAAATTAGTGGGGCAGGTGGTCATATTTAATGTCTGTCCCGCTGATTATTTTAGACACAATCTAATTATTTTACGATGACAATACAAGTTCAAACTGTTTTTAAAAGGCTGTGTAACAAATGAAACTGAGGATCCATTTATGTGTTTTAACCAACTGTACGTTTTCACCACTAGGGGGCAGATAGGTTCCTCCTAACAACCACATCAGCTGCAGTTTATCACTGAAACAGGAAGTACCAACTGTCTAGACTGACGTTTGTATCCTGACTAATTGACTGGAAGGAGGCAGTCTCCTCAGTAGCTGCAGAGAGTGGAGTGAAACTATGCACTTAGAAATCTCTGCCAGTGTGTCTCTATGTCCGGTCTGTCTTCTTGGAAGATTTGTATTGGGTATTGTTTCATCACTACTCAGCATAAAACATGAAGAAACCACTAAACTTTAGATATGAAACATCCTCCATGGTTTCTATCCTGTTCAAAACAAACGTGAATTATTCAAACTCAGTTTAACGTCAGTTATTTGTTCTGAATCAGAATCAAATTTATTGCCAAGTTTGCACATACAAGGAATTTGACTTGATATATTGGTGCATCACATATAAACATAGTAAGTGGAAAATATAAGAAAGGAAAAGGTGACAGCAAGTACTGCGAGTCAGAAGCATAGCTTAAATATATAAAAATAGGCAATAAAAATGTGAAAAAATATAAAATAAAATAAAGGTATAGACATAGACAATATGTACAATGTGACTTAAAATAAAAGAACTGTACAGATTTATGTGGGAATGTTCAAAATATTTGCCAAGAATGTGCAAGAGTTCACAGTATTTAAAGTCAGTTGAAGAATAAAGAATATTTGCAATGTGCAAAGATAAAGTCCAAAAGATGTGCGTTAATGTAACGCATTGAGTCAGGTGTGTACGGTAATGTAACGTGTAGTGGGGGAGGTGGCTATAGGGTTAGTGTCAGTGAGGCTCCCAGGTCTTGTTGATAAGGCCAGCTGGAATTGTCCAAACTAAACACATTTTACTATCACGCATTTCAACTTTTATAGATTTTATTGTGCTGTTTATTTTCTGTGTATTTACATTCTATTAATAATTTGATTTGTAAACACAATACGTTCCGTTATCGACAAATACCAAAACATAATTGAAATAAGAACCACAGAACAAAACTAAAGACATATACACATCAAATATATACATTACTACATGCAGTACATATGTACACAGATCCTAAATCTTTACTTACCATAGCAGCTAGCAGCCTTCTAAATCATATACTGCTGAAATCCTCAAATCATTTTGAATGAGGCAACCTTGAGTTGGTTTCCATTTCAGTTGACCTTTTGATTTCTTATTTTCTACACTGCACCAAGCCAATCTGTATCGCAGCCTGAGCCATCATCCACACTATACCAATCTGTGTAGTCAGTGGGGTATTTGTAGATATGTGGGCTTTTTCATTATTATTGATAATACACAGGAATAAAATGCTGAGGCATGTATGTAGGGCGCTCCCACGCGTAGGATTACAGGCTGCACGACAGCAGGGGGAGAGGTGGTCGTCCAGTTATTAAACTGTGTTGCTTTGTGGACAGAAAAAGCCAACGCTTCAGAAACTTCTATCTCCACTTTCTTGTTCTGCAAACATAAATGCACATCTATGTACGCAAATGTCTTCTGCTTAATTTCCTTTTCTTTATCTGAGATTCTTAAAAACTTCTTTCTTCCTGATGAAATGCTGTTTTCTTTGCCCAGACTATCACAGAATATACTTATTAATATCAAAATATCAAGTTCACCTTTGCAAATCAAAATGTATTAAATACAAATAATCGCAACTTTATCATTTCAACTTCATCATTTTTAACAAAAAGGACTTAATCACCCTTCTTGTTTCCAATTGTGTCATATTTATTTAAATTCTTTGCTCTCAATAACTTTTAATCTATAATTTTTTTGTCTCACTGAGTCTGACCCTATTATTTGTTACATCAACCTTGTTGCACCAACAATACTTCCTAAAAAAAATGCAGTGTTCTTTACTGCAGGCGTATTTTAAAAGGATTATGTTGTCCAAAAAAATGGGGACGGGAGCTTTGCCCTCAACCCTGTGAGCTGGACTGGCCCCTCTTTGAGAGACCATCTGGTGAAGTTCTTCTATAGACCGTCACATGACCCCACGCAGGCCCAGCAAGGCAATCTGCCACCCAGCATTAAAATGGGTTTAAAGTGTGTCCCTATAAAGATAGTATGAGGGGGGAAATTTGTTCCTGCTTTAAATCTCTTCCCAATATCCAGGTCAGTCGTTTGTCCTCCTCAAATGGAGCAACCAAAGCATTCATCCATTGTGAAGTATGTCAACAAAATTGTGCTTACATATAAATTATTATTAAAGGGAATTATAGTTAGATAACCAACAGGAAGCAACATACACACAGTCATGTTTTCAGTAACTTTTAAATAACATAATTTTTAAAAGATTAACGCCGTTTTAGACAATCTCAAATTCACCAAGGCTGCTGGTATGAATTCACCTAAATATGAAACCTTGCCTATACTGCAACAGACAGGCGTTTCATCTGTTTAGAACCATCAGAAACTGAATGGCATGCAGGGTTTTTTGTTAATGAGCTGTCAAAGGGGAAATCTGCAAAGGATTAGTGAGGAAAAACAGCTTTTAATGAGTTTCTATTTTAGTGCGTCGCATTAAGGTGAACAGCATGGCCTGACCCACTGCACCCTGACTTTCATGTGAGACAGATGCTTAGTAACAGATCTGTTTGTACATTTCTGTCATCGACCCACCAGATGACAACCAATCCTTCACCTGTCCAACCCGGACCAGCATGCAATCCTTGATGAATTTCCCGTCATGTTTTTGTGAAAAGTGGACAATCAAACTGAGAGCCACCCACTGTGTCTCATCACTAGTGTATCATGGCATGCAACTGTTTTTTAAATGCGTTCACCTGTTATGTTCCTCATGGTATCTAAGACTCCTCATACAACAGCTTTTTACGACAACCCTTGCAAATGAACACACCATCTTGGAGCGTTGCCGTATGGCGGAGCACCGCATGGTGTCTGTTCGAGCCCGACATGACCCACTTTCTCCACTGTCTGAACACCTGCACAACACCAGCACATCCCCGCGCACTGATGCACTCTGGGAAAGCAGGAGGCGCTACAATACTGTGAGGATGCATCTTAGGGAAAGATGAACAATCCATGAACAGGTCTTGTCTTTTTTTGTTTGGTTACAGTATTGCACAGGTTTTGTGTGATGCTGATGAAGCAGTAATGTGAGAGAGCAAGCCTTTCTGGCAAAATGGAGCATCCAACATCAATGAACTTCCATCTTCCATCAACTTCCATCAACAACCCTTTTGGATAAAAGTCTTTGAACTATCAGTGCATTGATCACAGAGAGCAATGTCACGCATGTGGGATGACAAATGTAGACATTAACTAGTCCATTCACATCTGTCAAAAGTGTTCACATCCATTTGCTTTCAGCTGGAATTACACTATAAATGTAATTATGTTTGTTCAAGTGCTTGTACAAGGAATAATGGACTAGATAAGAGATATCACAGAGCCCAGTGCAGGCTGAAGCTTTTTTTAGGAGCTGAGAGTGACCCAGACAGCGCAAAACACAAGGGGAGAAACAGGAGGGAGGGAGTGGGGGAGGAAAGGGGTGGGGAGGGAGGAATATAAATGAGACTGGAGTGAAGGAAAAGTACTGGGCGGATGTGGCGGTGCAGATGCAGAATGCATGAGCGCACGTGAGTGGAAGTGGGCGTGGGGGAGCACAAAAGAAAGCGGGTGCTGCAAAGCGGCGGAGGAGACAATGTGAAGTTGGAGGCGACTGAAGGTGAACAGCAGAGAGGAGCAGAAATGTGCCGTGACAGGGTGCTGACGTCAGACACCGAGGACCACGAGATACAACCAGAATCACAGAGGGTATTAAGGAAGTGAATATTCCAGAGAGAAAGTCTTTATAACAAGAGGAAGGACACTGTGCAGAGGGATTGTGACAGGGAGGAAAGGAAAGGATGCTGGTGATAAAAATGAAAAATAATCAAGATACATGTACAGTAATAGAGAAAAATGAGTGTAGTAACACCCAGCCTGGAAAGCTTGCCAAAGAGAAATGTTGAAGACTGTAAATTCAACTCTGCCAGGAAACACTGTCACTTAAGCTTTACTGGTGTTTAGCTGAGATTTATGCTGAGTTTATTAGTCATGCTAGCAGTGTGGCTCTATGGTGGAAATGTCAGTCTGTCAATTGGTCCACCACTTTGATGAAGACTGACTGAAATATCTCTACAATTACTTCATGGATTGCCATGAAATTTTGTATAAACATTTATGGTTCCGAGTGGATGAATCTACCAACTTTGATGATCCCCTGACCTTTCCTCTAGCGCCACCGTGAGGTTGACATTTGTGGTTTTGAATGAAATGTCTCGACAACTCTTGGATGTACTGCCATGAAATTTGGTTCACACATTCATGTCTCCCTCAGGATGAATTGTAATCACTTTGGTGATCCTCTGACTTTTTATCTATAGCGCCACCATCTGTCCCATACTGTATGTTGGTTTGTGACCAAATACCTGCAAAAGTAATGACAATCCCTCAACTGCACTTTGTGTTTAGTGCTAATTCCAAAATGTTTGCATGCTGACACACTAAACTAAGATAGTGCATGGTAAACGTTACACCTGCTAAACATCACCATGTGAGCATCATTAAAGCTGCTAGCATGGCTGTTTACATCTGGTGTTGAATGAACTAAGAACAAATCTTTTGGGTTTTACCAAACCACAAACTCTGCAGACTATCACAGTGGGAGTGATGTTGGGAAAAAAAAGGTTTAAAAGTACGGACAATAAATGCAGGTATGAGTAAAAGGACACGGGGTAAGTGAAGGCAGAACAAAGCTGCAGCTCTTCCAACCCAGATGGGACTGTTCGGTCATTTGCTAACCAGAGAGGGCAGCAGCACCGCTGCGCCAACAGTCCCACAGGCCTGCAAGGCTGCTGATGCAGGCCTAATAAAAAGCCCACAAAATTATGTGAGTGTATCACTGAGTGACACGCCACTGTCCACTTAGCAGATGCCCTGCAGCAGTTGAGGCCGCACTGCCTCGGTCTTGGTTTTTGTGGAAGACGACAGCGTTACTTTACTACCACTTCATTGTTACGCTACATGATTTTGATCCTTGTTCTTAAACTGGCTTTATGAGACTTTGTCATCCTGTTGGACTTGTTTCAGGCGCAATGTGCTGTCTCAGACATGTCTTCCATTTTCATCTCAGAGAGTTCTTGTGAGACATTTTCTCCCACGAGACGAGGTGACAAAAACCTTGTGGAAGCAAAAGTGGGGCGAGAAAACACTACAGATGATGTCTAATCCACTGTACACTTCTAAAACTTGCTAAAACAAGAGGGAAAAAGTAGAGCTGAGGAAAGAGAAGAAATATAGAGGGAGGAGGAGGTATCAGTAGAGTACAACTCCTTAAATTACTTGTGATTGGGATTAAGTAAATATTCATCTCCATCTGTCACCTATAGGATGCCACAGAAACTTCAGAGACCTTAGTTTAAGCAAACTATCAGGAGGGGAAACCCAGCAGGTCACACACGTGTGTGTGTGGATGTTTGAAATGCATTTTGTTGTTCTCTAACTAGGATAAAGCAATTTATCAAGGAAGGAATACAGAAAGGAGAGTGCAGAGATGAGACAAAGTCTGTCATATGATCCTGAGGTTGCTGTGGCAACTGCTCCCAGTAGTCAGCTCGAAGAAGGTGCATCAAAAGCGTCACCGAGCGAGGACCAGCTGTAGAAATAGGAGAGACAGATCAGACCCTGAGCTCGTCTTGGACGCTACACTCTGGTGTGGGTTATAGTTTAACCTAAAAACAGTCTGAACAACATCCTACTGCAAAGCATAACAAATACAGGACATGTGAGATATGGGCTGTGATTTAAATGCACTGTAGAGGTCATATCTTATTTAGAGTCACTTCAAACTGCATCAATGTTTGTTAAACAGGATTATGTTCTCACAGAGAGTTTAAATCCACTTAATTCCACATGTTTACGACGTATCATCCCTTAGACCAAACTCCATGATGACACATGTATTAGATAATGATGCAGGTGAAGAGAAACATCAAGAGGCAAGTGAGGAAACACATCCGATAAAGACGACCAAGGAGGCAGACATGTAGGAATGGGGGGACAAAATAAATCCATAAGGTCAGGATGAAAAATGGCCTCTCAGTGATGTCTTCCTCCTCTATCTCGGTGGTATTAAAGAATATTCTGGCGGCTGGTGCATGATTTATGGTCCCCTGAGGGACTGTGTCTGCTGCAGTCGTGTCGCGTGTCCGAGGTTTAATAGAGAAATGACCACCCAGTTCAAGTCCAAAGACTTAAAGTTTGATCAGCGAGATAAAGCTGTTAGTCAGAGATTATTAGAGAGCAGTCATCTATGAGGAAAATCACATGTATTCTCTTAGTGAATAGATTTCTGCCCAAAAGAGGATTATAATGAAAACACTGTTGAACAGACTTTTATATCAATGCAATTCTTGTCTTAACATTAAGTAGAAGGCAGTGATAACTAAGTACATTTACTCAAGTAATGTACTTAAATACAGTTTTGAAGTACTAGAACTACTTTAGATTTGTACTCTTTTTACTCCACTGCAGCTGAAGTTACTTTTCAGATTAGACTTTTACATACAGCACATACTGTATGATCATTTTATGAAATAAGATGCAATCAAATAGATGAAACTATCCAAATAAAGCAGTTTGAATGAGCTCTATCTTGGCCAACTACATGTACAACATTAAAGTCCTGCTTACATGTTAATGCCTCAATAATAACGATTCAGTAACACAGACAGAGGCCATTATTTTCATACTTTAAGTACATTCTGTACTTTTACTGAAGCAGATATGTGAATGCAGGACTTTTCCTTGTATTTGTACACTGTGGTATTGCTTATTTTACTCAAGTGAATGATGTGAGTACTCCTACACAACTGGAAGAAGGTAATATTGCCACATTTGCTCTTCTTCAAGTATAAAATGTCCGTCTTTCCCCCTTTTTACTGTATTATTAATTTATTGTTCATATATTTATTATGAGTTTTATTCATTTATTAATGCTTGTTCATTGTTGACTGGAAAAAAGGCTTGCTCATCTGTTTCTCAGTGTGGACAGTTAATACCAACAGCCTCGCTGTGTTCTTGGAGCGATGCTATCAAAACCTCAACACTAGTTTTGTGACCTTTTTTTCTGTGCATCCCTCGCTACTATCCCGGCAGGCCAGTGTTGAATGGCTTAAATGTTTTATCAATTAAAAGAGGGATGACGAAAGCTGCGTCACACACTCACTTCCTCAGATAGGAGTGGATAACCTTGACAAATCCGCGCACTGTTTTGCCCCCTTTTCTCTCTCTCTCTTCCTCAGCATCTCCAACCTTCCCATGCAGAGATGCTGTGATGACCGGAAGTCTTAAAAACAACAAGTGAGTGGCAGGTGATAATTTGTCATTGTTGTCAATGAGCAGCACTTTGTGCGTCACGGTGCGCCCCGAGCTCTCCACCCTGCATGTCAATTGTAGGCAGAGCAGCATGTGATCCTCCGTCCTCCAGTGTCCTGTGAGCGCTCAGTCAGTACCACACCGACACACAAGTGAAGCCTGGCGGATGTATTCATGCCTCTCCACAGATTTACTCTCACAACTGCGTTCATAATAAACCCTGGATATTGTTGATCGCTGTTAAAGACTCACGGTGAGAAAGATTTTTTTTTTCTAGCATCCCTCCGCTGTGCATCTCTTTCTGAGGCGAAACAGCGCGATAGGTGTCATCACCTGGATTTAAGATGTTTATTCCTGCAGAAAGTTCACCGACAGCTGGGAAAGAGTTTCAGTGGCTGTGTTTTATGTCTTTTACGCAGAGCGACGCTTGTTTAGAGTCATGCGAAGTTGTCTGTAATCGTGTAAAATTTGCATCGTGGCAGAAATGTGCTGTAGTTTACACAGAGGTCAGAAAATAATCCCATTTGACCTTGATTGTGTTTAAAAGTCGTCGCGTCGACGATGAGCAGGTGAAGTGAGAGCAGAGAAGACACTATAGGCTATCAGCATCAGCACCAGATGTGTCGCCTGGTGTTCACAAAGAGTGATCCCTGTTGAGGTGTTGATGTGTGAGGGCAGCTGAGCTGTTCTGCTCAGCTGTATTTTAGAGTTAAAAGATGTTTTTATGAAACAGATTGATGTCCTAATGCTTCAGATTCACAATTTTTAAAGTTCTGAGATCTACTGGACTGTTGCCAGTAAAGTGGGAATAACAAAGCAAAGGCTTCACACTTTCAACACTTTGTAATTTCCAGTGTGGAACAGCTGATTAAGCACTAACTGGTGTGTGTTCAGACTTGTAGAAGAGGCTGGTAATCACAGGATCAGTAATCGATTAATGAACAAGTGTGGACATTTAAACAGGACTGATTACTGAGGCTGATACCTGCAGGGTCTGCTGTTATATTGTGGGAGTGGTTGGAAACCTCACTGCTATCTATTCAAATATAACAAATATAACAGCATATTTGTCACTGGTTATGTACAGTACTACGCCGTGTGATGGATTGCACGAGAGTCTAACTTTTACTTGCGTGTTTATGATTTTGTGATGGGTAAGAGCATGTGTTCACAGTTACAGCACTTAACTTGTGACCTTGTTGGTGCTGGAAAGTTACCAGTGTGAAGTCGGGTTTCTGAACAGGCAGTTCTATGCAAAAACATGCTTGCATGGCAGTAATGAAGAGCTACAATAGTGTGAGAATAATAGTGTAAGTACAGTAAATACACTGTGATGATGATTTGGATAGTACGTTTTGGTTAGAGCTGCAGCGGTAAGTCAATTAATCGATTAGTTGATTGACAGAAGAAACTATTTTGGTGATCAATTAATCGTTTCAGGGATTTTTCAAGCAGGTATGCCAAACATTCCCTTATTCCAGAGTCTCATTGTGTCATATGTGACAGGATATCTTTGTGTTTTAGACTGTTAGTTGGACAAAAACAAGCAATTTGAACATCAACTTTGGCTTTTCTGACATTTTCTATATTAATCAAGAAAATAATTGGGAGATTAATCAATCTGTGAAAATAATTGTTAGTTTCAGCTCCAGTCTTGGTTCACCCATTCTTAGAGTATCACAACATGGAGTGTTAATAACAGAAGATAACTGCATACATACACAACAAACTGCTTTCCTGTACATTACAGCAGACATTATATGTTTCCTAAAATAAACTACTTTATTTTTGTCCTAATACAAAAAACTACTCTATACAGCACTCTCTGCTGTGGATGTGACATTTGTTCAGAATAAGTATGAGTCCAAGTCATTTACAGTAGAAGGGATGTACAGTATGTGGTAGTGAAGAAATACCCTGTACTGTATATATGCATGCTTTCCCTCGTTATGACGCATGCAGAATCTCTGAATAGGCAAGAAAGAGAATGAATATAAAAAGATCAGGCAGATATTTACAAAGGTTATATATTTGAGAGAAAGCCATGCTCGACACAGGAGAAAGACAACATTACAGGCCCACCCAGCGGCTTTTTCCTGCCATGGAAAACATCCCTTTACTGTGGTATAAAATCGCTCCACGCAGTCAGACTCTTAGCCTCAGCTGGGGTCATGTGAACTGTGTGTTTTTTGGATTATTGGTTGGGTGAGTTGATGCGTTTTCATTTCTCGGTGTTGGCTGGATGATGCGGCCCCTGATTGATATTACGTGTCTTGTATACTGTGGGATGGGATTGAATGGCAAGACAGAAAAGCAGCGCTGGGGGCTTTACAGTTAATGCACACAGGATTATGAAGACTTGTGAATGGCCGTGGATTATTGCATCATAGGCTCATCTTGACATGCACAGAGGAGGAAATCTGTTGCGGGATGAAAAACGCATCAGCAAGGAAAAGCAAATGCACATTCTGAGCACGAATAGAGGAGCTTCTGAGTGTTCTTGTCACCATCAGCAGCTCTGAGAGTGTTTGTGTGGAGTTTAATGCTCTTTGTGGAGAATCTGCTGGTAGTAACAGAGTTTGTTTTTGGCTGATGTAAGCAGTGAGTGTTGTGACGATAAAGGCTCGTGTGCATCACTGCTGTTGCGTCACACTAGAGGTGCAGCATCTTCACTCAGCCCCAGTTCTCTATACTGTTTCCTTTAGCCATACATCCTTCTGCCTTAACAGGACTTTGGCCACTTGGTCACTACCAACACAGAGAATCAAAAATTATGAGATAGTCTTTATCTATCTTTTCCTCCAGCATGTGAAACAGCATTCAAATAGCCCACAAGCTTTGCAGTTTTGCATTTCAGCTTACTTTTATAATGGAGAAACGACTCGCTCAATAAGTAATGAGCCCACACAGGGGCTCGTGATGTGGATCAGGAGCACACATGACGGCACTTCATCCAAAGCATCATGTTCACTTCCTCCATTACGTTTGGGTTGAACCAACCACTCCCTGAAAGAGGGGTGAGGATGGATGTTGCTGCAAGGCTTCAGAGGATTAGGGGATTTACAGGAGAGAAAAAAAAGCTTCACCAAAGTTAAGCTTTGCAGAACAGGGAAATTAAATAGAACAATTTGCAGGATTGGGAATTTTTTTGGAACCGAAAATATTGCGTGAGAGACAAAGAGCTGTGGTGTTTTTTTGTTTTCTGTTTTTTTCACTGTAAAGATGTCTGTTCAAGTCCCTGCTGAGTTTTTTTTAACACACAGGTGTGACGAATGGTCTCCTGTCTTCATGTTGACATCCTTCATGGCTCTGGAGAGGCATAACCATGTGTTACAATCCAATGTCTTATTACGAGCCTAACCAAGCACTAAATGGAGGAATAATTGTGTCAGCGGCTTTGTGAAGTGTTATTTAAGGATCACAGCCAGGAAAAGGAAGCTTAAAATCACTGTACATTAAATGAGCCTCGTCAAGGCCACAAACCTGACTTTCTTTTATTCAAAATGTAGATTATTTATGGGATTTATGTCCAATTATAGAACATTATTACATTTTAATTTTGATGAAGTCCTTGAAACACAATTTTCTATTTGACCTTTCTGTTTCTCTGATGCAGGACTGAGGCCCAAACCTGAAATCACTCTTCAGCATCTCCCTTATAGCTACGTCCATCCATCTCTTCTCCACCTCTCTGCCTGTATCACTTCTTCCTGTTCCTACCAGTCTCTGCCTCCACTCTCTCTTTCGCTCTCCACCCCCACCCCCTTCCCGACCCTGATGCCTAAGAACAGCAAGGTGACGCAGCGCGAGCAGAGCCATGAGCACGTCACAGAGTCAGTGGCTGACCTGCTCGCACATGAGGAGCCAATCGACTACAAGAACAGCTCCCTGAATGTCGGAGGGGCCGCCGGGAAGAAAGTCCCGCAGATAGAGGTGCCCGAAAACGATGGACGCCCCGCCTGGAACAGCAAACTGCAGTACATCCTGGCCCAGGTGGGCTTTTCTGTGGGCCTGGGGAACGTGTGGCGCTTCCCTTACCTGTGCCAGAAGAATGGAGGAGGTGAGTTACTGGCATTAGTCCAAGCTGCCATGTTGCACAAGGTACAAAGTAACTGATCGTATTTACTGTCACTGCACTTAAGTAGACATTTAGTACAGAGTTCCTTTATTTTTCCACACGGTTTTCTTAACTTAACAACTATTTGATGGTTTACCATGAAATTTAGTGCAGATATTCATGTTCCCCTCAGGATCATTTATAGGAACTTTGATCCCCTGGCTTTTTGTCTTGCGCCATCATCAGGCCAAAATTTTAATTTGTCCAACACTTTGGTTCATGACCACACACCAACAAAACTAATGACATTCCCATCAGCCTCAGCTGTACTTTGTGTTTAGTGCTGATTTGCAAATGTTAGCATGCTAACACACTAAACTAAGATGGTGAACATGTTTGACAGTTTAACTGCTGAACATCAGCATGTTAGCATCGTCACTGTCAGCGTGGCGACTCTTAGTCTTGTTTTATTTTTGCAACAATCTAGTTTGATCTAAGCAGGACATATCAAAGTAGCTTTATCCCAAAGCAACAATACATCCTCTGGGGTAGGACATTTAGTAGTCTTTCCACCATGGGCTAAGCAATCATTCAATATTATCCTTCATCAACCTTCAGTGGAAATATATTGTGATAGTATGATAGCACCATGTTATCATTATTCAAAAAACCAACTGCAATTAAAAACAAACCAGATTAGTTACTGAAGTCCTTGTTTAAAGATGTTTTGTGTGTTTTTGCATGTTTTTGTCATCATGACATAAAAAAAAATATCCGTATTAACACTGTGATATTGATTTTCACAGTCCAATCAGACACAAGTGATTTGCTGTTGAAATCTTTCAGACGCAAAAGCTGATTTGCTCATATATCGACATCTGCTCAGCTTCTTGTTTAACTGTTCACTTTTGGTTGCTCAGTAACCTCCAATCATCACAAACTACTTCCATGCAGCACAGCAGTGCCACGAGAGCAGCGGTATTGTGCAGAAAACAGCCGAGTCTAAATATAGCTGCATTATTGATTACTACTGCCGGCAGGGCAGGCCGGGCTCAACTGATACTCTGGTAAACAGAAAAAAAAATTTAAAAAATGAATGTAACTGTATAGTGATGAGGATTTATTTTAGTCTGGGATGCTTGTAATCGGACCCGTACACAGTGTAAACCCGTGTTCACTACAGGTGAGACACACCTTGTCACTGTGGATTGATAGACATGCTACAGCTTACATTGCTCTGAGGCTTTAATGTTTTTGGGTTTGCTGCTTTACTGCCTGTGTCTGATTTACGGCATATAGGCAGGATTTATTGCCTATAGGGAGGATTTACTGACACTAGACTCCCAGACCAGTGAGGTTATGTGACCTGGTGAGCGTCCATTTTTCACTCCATAATTGTCTGTCAGGCAGCCAATTACAGACGCATTAAAGGTCTGTGTTGTTTGGGAGTTATCGCTGCGTGTGCGTCTCTCTCATTTCTGTTATTCCTCTTCCTCGCCATGTCTTCTTCATCTTCTATCATTTCTCCCTCCATTCTCACATCTTTATGCTTGTGGCTCTGTCGTATATCAAACCTATCACGGCTCCACTTTAAATAACCTGTGATGGAGTGGATTTGCGTGAGGATCCTGGCGAAGGCCCAAAACTTCTCACTACATTTAACCTCACTATCCTCTCTATCACAGCTTTCTTGATTTAGCCTTTCGCCTCCCCTCTTCTCTCTGCCTCATTACTCCACCCACTATCAAATGTGTGTGTGTGTGTTTGCTGCTGTATATAATTCCTACTTTTGATGTATTAATAGTAGTGGGCTACATGTTTGCCTGCTATAAGTCTTTATATCCCGGATGATGACTCACCCTTTCGCACATAAAACACAGTTGCATCCTGATTATGCCTCTCTGGATTAAGCTGCAAAGGGACAAATTTAGACTTCCATCAAAATTTTAATGAAATTCAAAGAATATGTTTTCAGTGGAGTCGAGGACCTCACATTTGAGAGGAGCTGAGTGCAGGAGGAGGGGTGGTTCGGTAAATATATCACACTGAATCATCATATCACATTTTGCAAGTTAACTGATGCAAAATTGTCACTATATTAAAACAAAAATGAGCAGGAAACCTTGTTTATACTTATCGCAAAGGACCATACCAGTATATTTGCATGTTTTAGTCCATTTACTACAAATAACTCATAGAATGACCAGAAAAATATGAAACCCCTTTATGATGTGATGCCCTCTAACACACCTGTCCTTTAAAAATACAACACAGGAGAGGCCTACAATTATTATGTGTTATTGCTACTGTGTCAAAAAGGTGCTGATTCATGTGATGTGATGTTTCTGTTGAATTGAAATACATTATATTGAAAGTTTCTTTTGGTCCTCTGCATGTAAGGTGACAAAATATTAAAAACTGAATAGAGTCTAATACAACAGCAGCACAGACTACAGCCTCAAAACACAGAAATTACTGTAATTTACAAACAAACAAGGAAAGTACTGGTCTCAACAAAAGCCGCAGCTGAAAATCTGCAGCAATAGAGCACACTGTGAAAAGTGGTTAGCAGTAATGTAAAGTGCTCATTATTTAAAGTAAAAGATGAGCTTAAGGATCTGTGCACTCTTACATGGAAAAAATGTCACTCTTTAAGTCCTACAGCAACAGCCCTTTCTGTTAGTTAATTAGTTTGTTTTGTTTATTATTCTGTCGGAAATTCCTTTTGCGTCTGTGGCAATTGTCAGACAAATAAAACAACAAGCAAACATACTACTTCCCTTGGTCTTTGTCTGGGATACATGTCTCCATTTTTGTTTAAATGGTACAAAAAGACACATTTGCCTTGAAATGGTTCATACAGTGTACAGTATAAGCTCAACAAGCCTCCCTGTTTTTCAGGTGCCTATCTGGTTCCCTATTTCATCCTCCTCCTCATCATTGGCATCCCACTCTTCTTCTTGGAGCTGGCTGTGGGTCAGAAGATCCGACGTGGAAGCATCGGGGTCTGGAACTATGTCTGTCCCAGTCTGGGTGGGATAGGGATGTCCAGTCTGATGGTAAGGGGAAAAAAGATTTTACTGTGTCAATCAGAATCATCTATCATCTCGATAGCCTAAAAATAGTCTTGATAATACTTCCTTTAAAAGGCTTTTATGGTGCCTTGGAAAAGCAGTTTGACAGTAGCGTGGCGGAGAGAAAAGGTGTGGGTCCTCTGATAAGAATCAGGGAGGTTGTAATGGGGGAACAGCTGTCAAACCCTGCAGTTAAACACAAGCACATCTGCTGAATGTGCACCAGTTTAAGGATAAAAAACAAGCCTCTGCTCTGTCTGTGTGATTTATGAAGGTGCCTTTTTTCTGCATGAGCAAACACTTTGAATATCTATCTATCTATCTATCTATCTGTCTATCTATCTATCTGTCTATCTGTCTATCTGTTTATCCAAGGGACAAATGTAATTTGATCCCTAATTTCAATAAAGTATGGTTTTGTTTGTCTTCTGCATGTTTATAGTATGTAACAGCCATGAAACCGATATGGCAATGAGCAGGATAAAGTTACAGGAACATCTGGAGTCATCACAACAGCCTTCACAATGTCTCAGCCTCTCTCGGGCTTATGGGAGGTATCGACGTGTTTGAGAGTGAAAGGTAGCCTTTCTTCAGAGTTGCACGGCTGGTGCAGAGGCAGCTATAAATATCTGGTAGAAGATCAGTGTGGAAAAGAGAGCACTTTAATTATTCATGCTTTCCTCAGCCTTATTTAGCTTGTGAATGTCCTGGCTGGCACGACTGCTCAGAAGACTGACAGCAACATGGGACATGCACAAAGCATGCTGTCTCATTTGCATACTTTTCTCACTCTGTACAGATCTTATTATACAGTTTAGTGGAGGTATAAAATGTGACAGCTGAAAAGTTTTTTAGATGTTATAACATATATAACACTGAGTGACGGCTGTTCTGTGACCTAAGCTTTAGGTTTTCGAACTGGTTTCCAAAATCTACATGCAAGACCACCGTAATCTGCTTAGGTGGTTGGAGTCTGGTGGTACTCCAGGAGGTCCTTAAAGGACCCACTGGAGGAGGTCCACTCTGAGGGTCTGAGGACACTCGCCTGGTTTTCTACAGGGCAGCCTCAAGGCCCTAACCCAAACCTACAATTTAGAGGTCAATTGAAAACCAACAATGTATCCTAAGCACTCAACATCACACAACCTTTAAACCTAATGCAACAGTATCAGCAGAGCTTCAGACAACCAAACTGAACCTGTTCAACATGTCAAAACAAGTTATACATTGCATTATAACCTTAGCTGTTCATGTCAAACAATTGTAATTTCAAAACCTAATAAATACCTAAATGTCTGCAATTCTGAAGGAGTGGCGTCTTCTTACCTTAAGGAGACTACAATAGGATGATCTCAGATGAGCAACACAGGAACTTTGGTTGGAAAGTATAAAATACAAACCAGTTTTATTTAAGTTTTATCAAAAAGATTAAATGCTTACAGGCTTATAAAAAGAAGTGATACAAAAATCAAAATCAACAAAATTTGTAAAATTACACAAAATGCAATAAATCAAACACCCAAAGGTCCTAAAAAGGCAAAAAAANGAGCCTTATCTTGCTCTTCATTTTATATCATTCCCTCCTGGGCCTCTTCCTTGTTGGCCCAAAAAGGGTAAGAACATCAGAACATCATCTAACTATTGGATGACATTTAGCATGCATCACACATCCTATTGTTAAACTTTAACTGAAGTAACTTTTACTTCGAACTCAAGAATGTGCAACCACAATGGAGCATTATAACGGCTAAGCATGTGCCGCTCTTCGTTGCAGGTGAAGGGTGTCAGCCAGGTGCAGAAACCACAGAGCCTAAACTTTGCGACCACAAGCTGCTTGCTTCCTTGCAAAGCAAAAGGTGTGAGGTCTGACGTTGCGCTATAGTTCAGGAGACAAAAGGTCAATTTTGGTTCATCTCAAATGTCAAGCTGTCTTGTGACAGTTTAATTAAACTTATTTTAGACCGTTACCGAGAAGTGTGTGTGTGGGGGGGGGGGCTGTGACACATATTGGCAAGTTCTGTTAGTTACTGTAATGTATGCTCGCTGTTTACATCACGTAGCAGAGGGCTTACTGTAAAATTCCAATAAACACATCACAAATTGTTAACCATCTAACCATGTGTCTATCTGTCCACTTAGGTGTGTGGCTTTGTGGGTCTCTACTATAATGTGATCATCGGCTGGAGCATCTTCTATTTCTTCCAGTCCTTCCAGTACCCTCTTCCATGGAGCGACTGTCCCATCAGAAAGAATGGGACACTTGCCAGTGAGTGGCTTTAAATACAAACTAACATACAAGGAAAGTTTTATGTGTAGCACCTTTCAAATACAGAGGCTGTATTGACTGTAAGTAAAGTATTTGCATAAAGCAAATAAATGCTGAAGAGAGAACACAATGAAGAGAAAAATAAATATTACACTATTAAAGAATAAAATGAATATAATAAAGCACACATAGATAAAACAACACTAAGAGTCTGCAGCCACGCTAGAGACTCTCTGAGGCTGTACTGAGGCACAGCGGGGCTTGGAGCTAAATGCTAACGTCAGCATGCTAACATGCTCACAATGACAATTCTAACATGCTGATGCAAAGCAGACATAATGTTTACCATGTTCACCATCTTAGTTTCGCATGTTAGCATGCTAACATGTTCTAATTATCACTAAACACAAAGTGCAGCTGAGGCTGATATTTCACAAAAAAACAAAAATGTCAACCTCATGGTGGCGCTAGAGGAAAAATCAGGGCCATGAATGTTTGTACGAAATTTCATGGCAATCCATCCAGTAGTTGTTGAGATATTTCAGTGTGCACCAAAGTGGTAGAAGACTGAACAGCATCGTCATCCATAGAGCCATGCTGCTAGCGTAGTTCAAAATCATAGACAGGAAATACAACTTGTGTACAACAGTGTAGAAACAAGTTGCCCCAAATTTGATAACGGAAATTAATCAATCAAAGGCAGAAAAACAGAGTTCTTACTGTAATTTAGATTTGAAAGTGACTAAAATTGGTTCCTGTGCATAGCATAGTAGCTAAGTGCAGACTCGATCTAAAGGGAACTCATGGGTTTATTCTTCAAGGATATAAGAAATGTATTTTGGCTCTAGGCCATTTAGTGGTTTATGATACAGACCAGTTTGTGTTTGTTTTTTGTTGAGTCAAATGTCATTACAGTAGATGAATGCTTTCATCTAATATCAAGAGTGCCTACATTTTCAGGATTATATTGTGTTTGGAACAATATCCATTTGTGTCATTGTTATGATCAATCTTTGTAATAGTATGTATATGGTTCTCACAATAATTCCTCAATGGGCCACCACGCTACAAGCTTCAGGATTAAATTTGCCTCGCATGAAGCCCTGCAGCCTCAGTCTATCGACACACCTGCAGTAAGCAGATCAGACAAACTGCGTTAACTTCCTTACAACTTTCTGTCACGAGTTCACAGACGTAATCCAGATTAAAACCCTCTGGAGTTTGATTACAAGCGATAATAACATAACCTCAGGGGCTGCCAAGAAACACTCAGCATGCGTATGACTCAGCAAGGCCACTGGCAGACAGACGGCGAGCAGAGATTCAGCCGCTCAGACTGAAGGACGCTAACGCTGAAGGACAGCAGCAGAGTGTAAAATATTTCTTTGTAAGCTTAGAAACAGTGTATGTGTGCTTCTCATACATCTGCATTCACTGTGACAGACAAGGCATCCTGATGGGACCAGACAGTAAATAATAAACTGTGAATTTAGGCCATTTTGAATTCATCTTATTTAGATCGTTATCCCTCTATAAAGAGCTTTCCCTGCATCCGTATGTGTTTATGTGTCTGTGTGTGTGCATCCGCATAAATAAATCTGCAGCGTCCTGCGATATTATGTGGAGAATCATAACACTGCTGACTCTAAACTCAGCCACACACTGTATATATCATTTCCCCAAGGTAACAGGAGAATATACTGTGTGTGCACTGTGAGAAATCTCAGGTGTTGTGAATTGGAGGTTCATGGTTTGCATACTAAGCACACAGATGACCTTGTTTAGCTCACTTTACGTCTGGGAGGTGTAAACCAGCTGAGAATTGAGATATTGACCCTGAGCAAACATCCTCAATCTCATTATATTTCTCCTTCTGCCCTCTCCGTGACATCCAACAACCTCCCTGCTGCATCTTCACACCCATTTCTTTTCCTTCATTATCACCCAAACTAAAGCTCCTTCTCCCTCTGTCTGCAAAACACACAGTTGTGGAGCCAGAGTGCGACAAAAGCTCAGCTACAACCTATTTCTGGTACCGTCAGACTCTGAACACCACCAGCACCATCGCAGAGAGCGGCGGCCTCAACGTCAAAATGACCCTGTCTCTGCTGGTGGCCTGGATCATCGTCTGCCTCGCCGTCATCAGAGGAATCGCCTCCTCCGGGAAGGTAGCAGAGAGGATGGATGACATGATGAGAGGAAAATATAAAGGAGACTGCCAGTTTCCCTTTCTTGACTGTATGTTTTCCCTTTTCCACTTTCTCAGGTGATGTACTTCAGCTCTCTTTTCCCTTACGTGGTGCTGTTCTGTTTCCTGGTCAGGGGTTTAATGCTGAAGGGATCAGTGGATGGAATCGCTCACATGTTCACTCCCAAGGTGAGACTGACAGAACTCCCCGTATTTCTAATCAGCCGTTCCAAAAAATGCTGAATGATACAATTATAAAGTGACTTTCTCTCTCTGTCTCTCACAGCTGGAGAAGATGCTGGAGCCCCAGGTGTGGAGGGAGGCAGCCACCCAGGTCTTCTTTGCCCTGGGTCTGGGGTTTGGGGGAGTCATAGCCTTCTCCAGTTACAATAAGATTGATAACAACTGTCATTTTGATGCTGTGCTCGTCTCCGTCATCAACTTCCTCACTTCCATTCTGGCCACGCTGGTGGTGTTCGCTGTGCTGGGCTTTAAGGCCAACATCATGAATGAAAAGTGTGTCGTAGAGTAAGTTCACACCTGCAAAAGCTGGTTATCCTTAAGCACCGTTCATACTGTATGTGGGCCGTAAAATCGTAAAAGACAAAAAACAAAAGCAAGAAAGGGAAAAAAAAGCTTGACCATATCAGCCACTTGTTTGTTAACATGAAACAGTTAATTTCTCGTCATATACTGTAGATTAAGTAAAAATCATAGCCTGAATTTATACAACATACAGGGCATTTAAAAAAAACAATTACACAACAATTACAAAAACAATTAAGTTTCTTTACACCATGTGTTTGATTCCCCACCACCTTCAAGTTTTAAGTTGTTTCAAAGTGGTCCCACTATCTCTAGTTGCAGTGCAGATTTCTGGTTTTACTAGCTAAGGTTTTGAGATTATACTGTATGTCTTTGAAATTTATTCCTACACCCCAAAACTATGTAATTAAATGGAATTTTGTTGAAAAATAACATTTAAAGAAGACTAGCACCTTTCAAATACAGAGGCAATTTACTGTAAGGTGCTTTGCATAAAGCAAATAAATGCTTAATAACAACACAATGAAGGGAAAAATGACATTCATTAAAGCATGAAATTAAAGATAATAAAACACTAATAGACAAAACAATACTGAGAGACTACAGCCATGCTAGTGGTTCTGTGTATTATGTTATTTTTAGTAGTTAAAGCACTTTGTATGACAATTCCCTTCTTTAGCTGTGAAATAACACTGAAATCATCTTACTGTACATACACATCACATACTGTATTACAGTGTAATATAAACATTGTGCAACGATATGTACATGTTATCTTGCCATTATCATACTCAAGTCTAAGCAGACTGTATACACTGTACACATACTCTCAATGTATGCACATCAAATCATCTCTGTAAGTAGCATAACTTATTATTCATACAGTATTTATTCCAGCATTCTTTGCACTACCTGTATGTACAGTACATAACAATCTGACCTGTAAATAATTCAGATAATTCAGGTGTATGTCTGTATCTGCACTGTGTTGAGAGCTACTGAGAACCAGAGTTACATTTCTTGGCGGTGTCAACATATTTGACCAATAAAGTTGATTCTGTCCTTTCATCTCTGTAGGAATGCAGAGAAGATCCTGGGATACCTCAACTCTAACGTCCTGAGTCACGATCTGATCCCTCCACACGTGAACTTCTCCCATCTCACCACATCAGACTACACTGAGATGTACGGGGTCATCAAGACGGTGAAAGAGGACAGCTTCGCCCAGCTGGGTCTGGAGCCGTGTCTCCTGGAGGATGAGCTCAACAAGGTGAGTCTCTGGCAAAAGTCCTGCTGCAGCCGAATCCACAGCATCTTCTGTCTGTTACCTGGTTTCACTCCTCCGACCGTCTCTCTGCAGGCTGTCCAGGGCACCGGCCTGGCCTTCATCGCCTTCACGGAAGCCATGACCCATTTCCCAGCGTCTCCGTTCTGGTCAGTCATGTTCTTCTTCATGCTCATCAACCTCGGCCTGGGCAGCATGATCGGCACCATGACGGGCATTACCACACCTGTCCTTGACACCTACAAGGTCCAGAAGGAGCTTTTCACAGGTAAATCCCCCCCCCCCCCCCCCCCCC
>NTHP01000039.1:1879453-1891017 GCA_003416845.1 Oplegnathus fasciatus
AAAGCACAGCTGAGCCTAACTACAGCTGAGACTGATGAAGTAGAGTTTAGACTGAACATTGAGCCAATTCAGGAGCACATTTAGACCGAACACGAAGGAAATTTTCACCAATTACTTTGAATATTGTATAGATTACAGTGTTTTTGCAGTTGACTCTAAGAAACCTAGTTAACCAGGAACGCCAGTTCTTCTGTTATTAACCTTCAGACCTGTGTCCTTTTCCCTCCTGTCACTGCACTGGAGGTGGAGTGATACATCTTTGCAAATTTTTAGTGCACAGTTTTCAAGTTCAAGCTCAAGTTAAACTCATCATTGCTATATAAAGCTGAGCCTGACAAGCTGAGTCTGAGTCTGTCCTCAAACAGCTACTATACAGAGGATAAATCCTTTTCATTTATGTGACAACTTTACATTTTTTGCCCCTCTAGTGGTAGATCTAAGAACATCAAATTTGTCTCATTTTTCATCTATTCAACAATTTTGTTCTCTGTGTGTAAAGAGCATTACTGTCTTGCAGGACCGCTAGTGTGGCTAAAAATTTTAAGTCTTGTTTCATCTCTTGTCTTGTTTTAGTTTGTGTGAGCCAGGCACTTCCTGCTGAGAGTGCATCATGTAGAGGTCTCTCTGTTGTCCAAATCTGTAAATAATCTTGTGTAACCAAACTACTCTGAAGATAGATTTTATCCATGTGAAGTATATCAATGTCTTAAAAAGTAACTGTTTTAGCAGTAAATGTAACATAAAGTAATAATGAATGTGATTAATGCACTTTTTTTCACTTGGACTGCAAAAAAAAAGTTAGCATTTGTTTTGTTGTCCTCAGCAGTAAATTCAAGGTCTGTGTAAAAGCAATATCAAGTTATTAAACTGAAGAATAATGTAGGCTGAAATAAGCTTGACACATTAGTGTCAGTTAATAGCAATGATTAGGAACTGCCCCTTACAGCCAAAGGGAAATTATGACTCTTTCTTACAAGTGCTGGAGTGTGTGTGCGTGTGTGTGTGTGTGTGTATATATAATAAACGTGTGTGTGTGTGTGTGTGTGTGTGTGTGTGTGTGTACTACATATTCCTTCTTATGACCTGTGGGTGCAGGGCCTTACTGAGCACATGTTTCAAGCACTGTCTGTACAGGAGATACGTTTAGAAATGTCCCTTTACAGCCTCTCTCTCTCTCTCTTTCCTCAGTCATATTACGATTGTATGATACTGACAACTTATTGTAAAAATTGTGAACATCACCAAAACTATTAATAATAAAGAGTGGACAAGCTGCTGTCGGATTTCTGGATTTTTCTGGTTCAACACTGAGTCAAAAATCAGTCATGGTAAAAAGTGAATTTATACGTTTACATTGGAAATGTGATCATGAAATCGACATAGTTAGTAACGGTCAGTTATCAAAATCTGAGAAGTTTTTTGTTTTGTTTTCAATCTCTCAAATGTGAAGCTGCCTGAACTTATCTTTCTTTCTTCTTGAAGTTCTCACAGTGAAAGACATTTTTATCAGCCATACTAGCAGCGAGGCTCTATGGACGGTTATGTCGGTCTGTCAGTCCACCACTTAGGTCCAGACTGAAATAGCTCAACAACTATTGGGATGAAATTTTATACAGATATCCATGTTGCCCAGAAGATGAATCCTAATGACTTTGGTGATCCCCCAACTTTTCCTCTAGCGCCACCATGAGGTTCACATTTGTGGTTTTTAGGGAAATATCTCGACAGCTGTTGTATTTATTACCATGAAATGTTGTACACATTCATGTCTCCTTCAGAATGAATTGTAATCACTTTGGTGATCCCTTAACTCTTTCTCTAGTGCCATCATCAGGTCAAAATTTAAATTTGTCCCATTCTTTTATGACCAAATGCCTAACAAAAAATGGCATTCCCATCAGCCTCTGCTGTACTTTGTGTTTTGTGCTAATTAGCACTAAAGTAATTAGTTAAACTAACTATTAAGATGAACATTAAACCTGCTGAACAGCAACATTTAGCAATGTCTTTAGGAGCGAGTTAGCATGCTGACATTAGCATTTAGCACAAAACACTTGTATACCTACTAACTACATTTCTTATGTTTCTTATTGAAAATGATACAGAATTGACTAAAGGGAGATAATAATTAGTTATCCATGTCATCCTCTGTAGGGACTGCATGATTAATGGAGGCTGGTTTGTTGACTCAAATGTTTCTCAGATTATTTCAGAATAAAAACACCTGCACATGTAGCTTCTGTGTGTAATAGTTTTACTGAGGTTTAAATAAACTTACATTGTATAGTAACATAAAAACAGCAGGCTGACTATGACATGAAAAAGTGTATATAATGTAATGATACAGAAAATAATAAAGAAACATGTTCAGTTGATTTTGATTTAACAAGTAAGACCATGGTTCCCAAAATGTTGTCCAGGCACCTGCAGAGGTCCTTCAGGTAATCCAAGGGGGGCCCCATAAAACTCAGATACAGTTTAAGTTCACAGTTATTTCACAACAAAAGCACAATCAGATTTTGTATAAGGATGGTTATGTTGTTCAGTGGTTTCACTTTCCACCAAATTTCTGTTCCTTCACCTACAGTCCAGTATACACAATTTATGTCATTTCATATATCTAACAATCAGCAGATGGGGCTTCAGAGTGGTCAAATGGCTACTTTATGGCTACTTTATAGTGAGCAACCACACATACAGAACACAATCAAGCTTCAGAAAACAATCAAAAGACTACAAATGGTTTACAGTCGGTCCCATCTCAAATTGCAGATCCTGATGCAACATTTCTCTCCGAGCCAGAAGCCTGGGTACAGCGGCTCTGTGAATTCAGCTTCAACCTTGTAAAGAAACTTCATGCTGTCTGACACCTCGTAGAACGACAGAGTTCCCTCTTTGAACTTCAGATAAACACCGATCCTGTGATGACTGGGGGGTGTTGTGAGCTGGATGCTGTCACCTCTGTGGCTCACAGAGTAGTTTGTGGAGCGATCAAGACTCCAGGAATTAGCATTGGCCCCAAAAGCTGACCGTGTAGTGCGGGATTTTCTGTCTATTCCTTTGTAAGCAAGTGCAATTTCAGCCTTTTCTCCGTGCACCTCTATCTCATAGTAGCTGCGCTCAGTCTGCAGTCCCTCCCTGCACAGCACCTGCCGTCGGTGGACAAACCTCTCAGGGTAATGACTAGATGGACTCTTACACTTCTGAGGGCTTATCCTCACCTCTTTGTCTCCAGAAATAGCCAGGTCCTCATGAGCTGTGGCGGGGTCCAGGCTGAGGCCACATGCATCTGAGATAATGAAGAAAAAGATGTGAAGATAAAATCAGCACTTTGAGAATACAATTGTTGTTGTTGTTGTTGTTGGCTCGGTCTACATGCAGTGGTGGATGAAGTTCAGATCCTTTACTTCAGTAAAAGTATCAATATAACAATGTGAAAATACTCCATTGCAAGTTAAAGTCTTGTATTCAAAACCCTACTAATGCAGCAATGTGTAATATGTGTATATAAAGTTAGGTAGATTCATTAGGGGTCGGCCCTCTCCAAAGGGTCACAAGATAAATCTGAGGGGTTGTGAGATGATTAATGGGAGTGGAAAGAAGAAAAAATAAAGTTCTGATACACAAATACATTTTTTTTTAATTTTCTGGAATCTTTGCTTTTTTGTGAAATATTGGATGATTTTACCTCTTTCAGCCTCAAACTGTTATTTAAGTGAAAAGTTTAGAGGGGAGATGTCTCTCTGGTGGAACAGCTAACAACTCAAAGACACCTGAACCGTGACAAGTGGCCCCAGCTAGACACAGAATTTTTCAATCAATCTTTGTTTGTATAGGACTTTTCATACAGGTTAGTGCAGTTCAAAGTGCTTCACAGATGATTGACAGGCCGATAATAAGACAGGACAAGTGTAGACCATAAAAACAGCAACAAATAAAATCAATAAAATATATAACGATATTAATAATAATAAAATAGCAGATAAAATGAAATGGAATTATAGAATAGAAAAATAAAATTTACAACATAAATACAATAAAATAAGTGAATAAAATAAATTACGTAATGTCTATAAACCATTCTTAATCAAAAGCCAGGCTGAAGAGGTAGTTTTTAAGTTTAAGATTTCAGCATGTCCAGCTGCTCTCAGATCCTCAGGCAGACTGTTCCAGCGGCTCGGAGCATAAAAGCTAAAAGCTGCTGCTTTAGTCCTGCACTTTGGCCGTACTGGTTCATACACGGTAAGCATGTGAGACATACAGTATACTATATGCTGGTGCAAGACAATGACGTGCTTTAAAAACAAGTAAAATAATTTTAAAACCAATACGGAAACTGACAGGCAACCAATGTAAGGACTTTAACACAGGTGTTCTCTCCTTCTGGTCCTGGTCAGCACTCAGGCTGCAGAGTTCTGAATCAGCTGTAGCTGATTTATAACTTTTTTCAGTAGACTAGATAGGAGAGCATTACAGTAGTCCAGCTTGCTAGATATAAAAGCATGTCTTTCAGAGAGAGAAATGGTCGCACTTGAGCAATATTTTTGAGGTGATAAAAAGCAGATATGGTGACAAACTCCACATGTATGAAGCTTTAAAGTTCAGATCTGCGTCAAAGACCACACCAAGGTTTCTTACTTGTTAGCTTGGGGTAAGTCCAAGGGAAATTAATTTTAGGGCCAGTTTCTCTCTCTGAGCTTTAGAACCTATGACTAAAATTTCTGTTTTATCTTGGTTGAGCTGCACAAAGTTTTGTGACATCCAGACATTAATATCTAAATACATTTAAAAAAGGGAATCGTCGAAAAAGTCCTGGGCCACAGAGGAAACAGCGGGTTGCAGAGGGGTTACAAGCCAAAACGTTTGGGAGCTACTGGTTTAATCTTTAACAATATGTTGTATGTTTTTTTTTTTAGGTAAAATCTAAAATTGAAAAGTAACTACAGCTGTCAGACAAATGTCGTGGAGGAAAATGTACAATATTTCCCAATGAAATATAGCAGAGTAGAAGTATAGAGTAATATGAATGACAAATACTCAAGTACCTGAAAAACAGTACTTGAGTAAATGTACTTGCTTACTTTCAATCACTGTCTACATGTGAGGTTAAGGTATGGAGGACCAAAGTGCTGATAAGTGTTAGTCCAATGCATAAGAAGATAAACTCACACTGCAGGAACTCTGCTCTGGTTTTAGGCTCCACGTTGTGTTCAGCCACAGTGTCGTTAACTTCAGGGAGACCTATGAGACAATGAAAGTGTCACTATTGAAAACTGAGAGCTCCATGCACTGCAACTTAAGAAAACACATGCAAATAGACAAAAAACAAGCAAATACATAAACACTGCAGGTACGATAGACGACAGCTGGAATCAGGGGACACTAAAAGGTGATGAACACGACTGGGACCCGCTTGTTGTTGCCATGGTTTGTGATAAAGTTATTGAAGTCGACTATCTCTACATGGTGTTGGAAAATGAGAGAAAATGTACTGTTTTTTTGGTGGGACAACGAGTGTGGGTTTCTGGGTATTTGAAGTTTTAGGAGGTTTTCTAGAATACTGTAATAAACCTTGTCTCAAATGTGATAATTTCTACTGCGCACACAGTCAAAGGAGGAGGAAATGCAAGGGTAGTAGAAAATAAACTTTATTGTCACAAATTCATACAGCCAACAGCCTTGCACACAGGTATATAAGACACAGTCTGAGTCCTATACTCCCCTTCCATGCCACCTGCATGGGCGGACAACAGGTGTATGGGCACACACCAAACTAGACCACACCACGCAGGAATTACACCACCTTAGGGCATAGCAACTTAATACTGCATTCCAAACCACACAGGAATTACATCCTTCAGCGAACAACACAACATATTGCACTGCAAGCAAAATCACCGGCCCAGCGCAGTGAGGCATCTCCACGCGCAGCATGAAGGACGGGCTAGAGAGCGGACAAAGACACTCCTATGTTCCCACTACCTCTACCTCAGCCCTAACTCACACAGGAACCTCGCCCTACAACCCACTACCTATCTTCACCTTCAGCAGCCCTAACTGACATGCAAACGGCACCCACCCTCCAGTAATGAGTGCAAACTGCAGATAGCTCAGTTAGGCTAAAGCCCTGTAGCGTTCACCAAGCTCCGTTTCCACAGTGGCAAAGCTCACTCTCCTCCTTTCAGTCCTCCTCAGTAACTTACAGACTCTCCCCCCTCACAGGTGCAGTAACTTGCTTTCATGATCTCAGGTGCAATCACTCTCCACTCACTTCTACCTCCCTCACTGGCACACAGTTCCACTCACTACACTTCCCCCTCCCTTAAATGTGTCCCTTAGTCAAAACATCGCGTAGTCCCTGGACCACATGGGTGTCCTCCTCTGTCGTCCTTGGCGTGTCTCCTGCGATGTCTGTTCTCCCATGTGCCTCTCTCCTTCCATGGTGACCTGGCCGGGGACCAGTGCCCTCTCCTGCAATGTTGATCCTCCACTCCATCTCTCTCCTTCCACTGTGCTCTCCACCCGTGGATCTGCTGGCTGATGGACTGTCCATGTCGGTTCTCCCATCCACCTCTCTATTACCACCACAACCTGCCTGTGGGCCAGTACGCTCCCCAGATCTGGATTTGCTGGCTGATGGGCGTCTCTCTCTCCAGACCTCCCAGCAGAACCTGGGGCTCGCAAACTGACCCAGCCAGCACTGCCACTTGCTGCACGTGGAGGCACTGTCCGCTGCCTCCGTGTACCCTCCTGGTTCCTTGCCTCTGGTACAGGGGAGAGAAAAGGTTTGAGTTGGTTGTAATGCACACCTCAGTCCCTCCCTCAGCTAACACTACACAGTATAGGACTGTGATTCTCTCTATGACCCTATAAGGGCCCCTAAATCTCCTTTGCAACTTAGGACAGACACCCCTTTTCCTAGCCTTAGAGCGGACCCATATGAACTCCCCCTCTGAGTAGAACTGCCACTTGGCCTTAACATGAAAAGGCTTCCTTCTGCCTAGCAGAGGCCTGATGGCCCCTTACAGCACCCACCACTATGGACAATGTGTCCAACCTAGATACATGCTCCGTAGCTACACAGAACCTCTACCCCCTACCAAGATCTGACATAATGTCCACTGGGAGAACTATCTCCTGCCCAAACACAACCTTATAGGGCATAAACCCTGAAACAGTCCTTCACCTTGGCTTGCAACTTCTGCACCCCCAAGTGGCCCCCAGTAACTGAATTGTGCAACTGTTCTAACACTTTCGCCACCAGGGATTTGGGGAGAACAACCTGAACCTGTTTAGATGCATCCGAATTTACAGGTGGGAGCCTCACCAACCTAGCACCCTGTACCTGCAACTGAGCCCACACTGGTGCAAACCTCTGCAACTCACTAGGAGGCCGTAGACACTCATTCCCACCCCCTTAAGAGAAATGTCTCGTTACAACTCAGCATCCTCTCCCTGAGCCAACTCATCTCTCTCCTCTTGACCTGGGAGCACCACAGAACTTATGTGCTGTACAGCACATATAGTCTGAGCAACTGGAGACCACCCTGACGTGTGGCAGGAACGCCGGCAACCTAGGGAGAGCATCTGCATTAGCATGTCCTCACCCAGGATGATGCACAATCTTGTACTGGAAACTGGCTAACTGCTCCAACCACCTGGCTAGCTGTCCCTCTAGCCCCTGGAAATTATGCAACCACCTCAGAGTTATGGTTCCTCCTCACAAACTCTTTGCCCAACAAGTAGTGCTTAAAGTGTTTAATAAACGTGACCATGCTCAGCAACTCCTTGTTGGTGGTAGAATATTTCTTTTCCTGTTTAGTCAGAGTCCTACTAGTATAAGTTATGACATGCTCATGCCCCCCTCTTCCTGTGACAGGACCGCCTGCATCACTTGCATCTGTGTCTAGAATGAAAGTTTTGTGGAATCAGGACATGCAAGAATAGGGGCCGACATCAAACTAAGCTTAAGCTGTTCAAAGGCTGACAGGCACTCCTCTGTCCATCTCAACTGTCTACCTTTCTCTGTGAGTTGATGATGGGGGCGAGCAATCTCTGCAAAACTTTTCACAAATCTCCTGTAGTAGGAGGCTAGCCCAACAAAACTCTTTAATTCGGTCTGGTTCTTTGGCGTCTGCTACTGTCGTACTGCTTCTACCTTTGCAGGGTCAGCTTCCACACCCCTCGCTGTGATTGTGGCCCAAGTAATGCACCTGGGCAGAAAATAAGTTACATTTAGCTGGTTTTACCTTGAGATTAGCCAGGTCAAAACTCAGCACATTGAACTCAAAAAGGCCCTGATGCGTAATGAACACTGTTTTGGGTTTATCTTTAGGATCCACCTCAACCTGCAAGTAACCACTGGCTAAGTCAAGAGTGGTTAACCAACAAGCATTGCTCAAACTGTCAAGGGCATTGTCAATGCAGGGCAGGGGGTAGGCATTTTTTCGAGTCAAATCGTTCAGTTTACGAGAATCAATATAAAAGCGGAGACTTCCATCCCGTTTGTGGACAAGAACCATGTGCACCGCCCAGGAGCTGTGGGAGGGTTGAATAATATTATTCTCGAGCTTTAGCTGCTCAGATACCCCATGCTGTAAATGACACGACGGGGAGGTAATTTCACCAGCTTTGCTCCCCCTGTGTTAATCTGATGCAAAGTGAGGTGAGTTCTGCCTAAATCGCTATCCCCGAACTGAATACTGATAAATTCTGGTACAGCAAATCACGGATGGCTGCCAACTCAGGGGTATCAGAACCTCTGCAGTGTACCCCAAGATGTACTAACAACGTGTCAGCTGTCCAGGGTAAACGTTACACTCCCCCCATCTCTGCTTCCCCCAAATGTTCCGTATGCAACATACCCGCTTTCACTCCTTCCTTCAAGGTGAGAGCGTCATCGGTTACATTGATGATCCGGACAGGGAGGGTGCCCTGTTCCACCTTACAGACCACCCGTGCCGCCATAACATTACAATGTTTAGACATTGACTCAGCAGGCTCCAGTATGCCCTGCAGTGACAGCTTGTGGCTTCTCCACATCTGCTGGCACAATAAGGGGAAATAGTTAACCATTACTCTACATTCCTTTTTCCCAAAGTCCACCGCATACTTGTGGAGGAAGTCAAATCCTAGTCCTCCTAGATCTCCTGAGACGGCACATCGGCCACCAAAAACTCCGCAACTAATGCCAGAGAATCAAACTGACACACAATGTGCCACTTTCCTACGATTCCCATCCTTCCGCCATTTGCCACAGAAAAACATCCCCCTGGTGCCCAGCCAACTCTGTTGGCTATCACCAACAGGGGGCCTTATTTGGAATCACAGACAAGGTTGCCCCACTATCTGTTAACAAGAGGGAGTCTAACCCACCTACTTTCACCGCAATATACCCTGAACCTTCATGGTTACTTGGAGGCCACAGTTGTGCCAAAGTCCTCAGGGGCAGGCAGTTAGCGTGCTGCACCCACCCCCTCTAGTTTCCCTGCAAGTACGGGCAATCGCGTCTGAGGTGTCTGTTCCCACATTTCAAACATCCCCCTCCTGCTCCTGTAAACCGCACCTCCTGTCTCAACTCCTCAACCACCCCCAACAACACCCCTATCTGCTCATCACCATTAGACTTAGCCACCGACACCCCCATCACTTTGGCCTCCAGGGTCACATAAGTCTGCTCCAGGTTTCTAAGCAACTCCATTTCAGCAAGATCAATGCCATCTTCTAGAGTTTTAGGCTTGGCACCCTGTAAGCTGACACAGAAGTCACCCGTTGCAAAATGTAGGATAAACTGATCTCTTGCCAACATGTCAGAGGTGCAATCATCAGCTGTGGGGTATGCTCTAGTGGCCAACCTCGTCAAAGCGTTACCTAACTCCCTAGCTGTCTCGTTGGCGACGGGCAGTAAAGCTCCAATCATTGCTATCACAACGTTCAAAACATTGTGTCATGGCTGCTTTCACAATGCATAGTTGTACCACTGTACATGTCCCTAGCATGACCTGCCAGCAATAGAGACATAAACTTAAGTTTAAGTGCCTCATCCCAATGATTCACCTCAGCCGCCATATCAAACTGTTCCGACCAATCGGACTACTCCAGTAAACGTCTCTGGCATAAACACTGGGCAAGAAGTCGGCCCAGCAACTGAACGCATATGGTGGGTCACGCAGTGCCCAACACTAGTAGAAGGGGCATCATCACTACTATTCCCATTACTCCGCACCTGCAGCAAATGATTACCTTCTTCCTCCGACATTTTAAAGGGCTACACTCTACCAAGTTTTAATTTAATTTTGGGAGATCCCACCGCTGCCATACACGAAAGCCTATTAGTGTTGCTCTGGAAGAACAGTAGGCAGCCAGTAGTTTAAACGAATGCTCTGCAGTTTCTGCACGTGACTGACACTCTGCACCTTTCAACGGAAAAGGCATATGATGTTCTGTGTGCTCTTATATTTTTATATTGACGGAAATGTTACAAGACATAAATTCTGAGAAATGTGATGTGTGACATAAACAAAGAAATACCAAATAGTTTGTTGATGTTATGATGTTTAACCATATATGGATTTTGTCATGGAAGAAGCCGGAAGGCTGATGTTACAAAAAGGAGAGATAAGGAAGGCTCGAGGCCTTTTTGGTCTTTTTTGGCCTTTTGGTCCTTCTTCCTAGCCTGGCCTTTTGACCTTTTTGTCTTTTTTGTTTATTTTGTTTAATTTTTTGTATTACTCTTTTTATAATTTGTAATCATCCTATAATTGTTAAAGCTTAAATAGAACTGGACTGTATTTGGTTGCTCCTCTCTGAGATCATCTAACTAGTCTCCTTAAGGTAAGAAGACTTCACTTCAGTTTTTGCCCTAAAATACATGGTATCAACAAACTGGGTACAGTCAAGGTGAGGCTCTTGTGATTCCAATAAGCCCAATTTCATTTGGTCATAACTATTTTTTGGTAAAAGCTTGCCAATTCAGAGCTATTGCCTTAGCCTATTTATTCCCTTTCCATGTAAGCTAGCATGGCATACAAATGTATTGTGACCTCTGCTATCAATATACCTCTATCTTCACTCTCTACTATTAAAACTAAGTCCGTTAATGAAAGACTCACTGTTGGGAAGCCATAGAAGTGTAACACTATTTCTATTAGTCTAACAAAACTATATTGACATGGAGGCTGTGGGAAATATTTCCTTGTGTGTTCATATCGCTACATGAGTGATCAGGTTTATATACTCATTTTGTTTACATAATCAATACATAACCTGGATGTGTTTATTATCACTGTGCATGCCTTATATTACTTGCATAAAATGATGTGTTCACGCTAGTCCTGGAGCGCTGATGATCAGAAAAATTCACTAACAAAGCAGAAAACACATGTCCAAGCACACGAACATAAAAGACAGAAAAAGGTCATTTTGACCTGCACACACCAGAGTGTGTGTGTATGTGTTTATTATTAAAACAATTCCAGGGAGTTTCCTCTCCAATTTCATTTTAATAAAGAACGTGATAGCCTTGAGTAGGTGAGATAAATGTGGCAGATGTTTCAATTACATAA
>NTHP01000039.1:1908382-1920290 GCA_003416845.1 Oplegnathus fasciatus
GTACATTCAAAGGAAAGCCTTTGGCTTGAGTTGCAGAAGGCATGGGATAACATTAGTGTTGAAGTTCTCAGGAAATATATTGACACTATGCCAGAGAGATGTGCTGCTGTAATTGCTGCACAAGGTGGACATACCAAATATTAAAGTTAAAAGTGGATAAAAACAGTAGGACTCACTTCATCTGATATTTGTTGTGCTCAGAGCAACCATCTGCATGTTTCATGAACATTATGAAATGAAATCATGTTTTGGAGGCAAAAAAAGGTCAATATTTTCAGATCTGTCAGGTGTTCTAATAATTTTGGCCACCACTGTATGTATGTATATAATGAAATTACATTAACACACCAGGCCAACACATTAGAAAGAAGAAGCCTGTTTGCAAACAGGACCTGGAAGATTTGGTTTTCAACAGGTCGCCCCCTGACAGACAGTTCAGTCTGGCCTGTAACTAGCTAACATCAGCTAGCTAGCCCCTGCTAAGCTACACCGCTGTTCAACACTATATAAGTTAACACTAGACTAGAACTTAAACACTACGCTACTAACTAACTATAGCTACATTACTTTAACAATGTCAAGTTGCTGCTGTTAGTTTACGTCGCCGTCATGTTAGAAATAATAGTTAAGCTAAAGTAGCCGGACAGAGCTAACAGCTAGCTACCGTTAAGTGTTACTGTGGCAGCAGAAAAGGGCCTCGTCTGTTCGTGAAAAAAGACAAATTAATCACAGACTTCTGTTCACGTACCTCTGAATCTTTCCTTGCGTTGCGGGTAAATTCGCCCCTGCTTTTATTAGGTAGCATAGCTCTCTGTTTATTGTTTACAGGAAGCCCACCACTGTTCCCACCGACGTCCATAATTTTTTGGGCGCAGTGTCTTCTCGCGAGACGAGAGTTGATGTGCGAGAGTCTGACTGTGTGACTTTCCTCCTGCTGTCCATATCACGTCATATTTTATCTGAATGTTAAGTAAATACTGGTTAAAAAGAGGAGAAACATGATATATGCAATAAAATGAAAACATTCTCTACTTCTAATGCTCCACCAGCAGCATCTATACCTATTTATTGCATCCATGGTGATTATATTTGCAAATAAAATTATAATGAGTCAAATTTACCATAAACCAATTGCCAAATAGTGAATCTGAGGTTTTGGGGGGCCCCTGGGGGTCTGAGGCCCTGTAGCAGTTTCCCACATTGCCCAGTTGGTAATCCATCTGGTCTATACTGGTGACATGTAGGGCATGAGCAACACATTTGTTAATAGGCCTAATAATGTCTGTGAAATGATGTATCCAAGCCATTTTCAAATTCAAACAGCAGTTTATTAAAGGGAACTGTGCATGGAAATCTAACAGGGTGTATACTGCTGAAATTGTGTCCTTCAAACTAAACTACAGATACAGTGTTGAAAATATAGGCCTACTTTATAACGAATATATCATTTACAGAACTTCATCTCCACATCAAAAACTTCAAACCAGCAACAGTGTACAACTGTCAAATCACAGTGGTATGTTTATTTATTTCAATTTGATGAGAGTCAAGCTGTTTTCTCCAGTGATAACACATTCAGTTGTCTCTATAATAGAGTTAAAACTGGGGTAAAATGACATTATTCATTCAGTTATTATTAGTTAAAGGAATTCATTATAAAAGACATTTTCAAGTGCTATTACAAAAAGATCACTGTAAGTAATTTAAATGTCTGATTGGTACAAGAAATAAAACTGGGATGAAACCTATCAATTAAAATCAATGTAAAAAGTACACACTGTGAGTAGGACAAAATGTAAAATGTTGCCTTCTAATGTCTAAAACTGTTGGTTATCTTACAGTAATGCATATTTTTTGGAGTAATGTGAAACACTGATTGAACAACTCTCCACCGCAGAAGTACTGAGTGTGTTTTGCTGCATAGCTCTCACTGTATATTGCAGAATAACAACCATGTTGGGCATTACCATACTTGGAGAAAAACACAGTTGTACATGTGAATATAAATTACTAAGTGAGTCACAAGGCACTGTCAACTGACCAGTAACCATGGTTACAGCACTCATCTTGTTCCTCACTGCATGTCCTTGGCTCTAATGCCCTTAAAGCTGCTAGTGCGAAGTTGAAAGCACTCCATAGTAGCATGCTGCAGGCTACTATACAATTAAACAGCAGGAGTTAAGTGACAAAAATAAATACAGGAATCACCTGTAACTCTGCAGATGAAGTTTTGTGAAGGGTGGTGCAACAGGATGCTGAGTAAATACATGTGGAGCAACACCTTAACAAGGTAACAAGGTGCCGAACACTTAGCTGGGACAGTAATACTGTCACCTGTTTGGAGGAAGATCGGCCCACAAACCACCAGCCTGAAATACAGCGAGACACAACTACTACCTGCACACTATATCAGGTTAACTTAAAAAAGAATCACTGAACTAAGTCATCCAATGTGGCCACTAATTAAAAAAAATATTACACGTGAATATAGAGAAGTAAAAGTGACATAATAAGTTTGTGCATTTAACAAGCCTCACAAAACAGTGCTCAAGCCTTTTGAACAATGAAAATGATCAGGAAGCTAAACAAATTATTGTGTTATTAGAATATCTATAATACCAGAAGATAACACAGAAGGTAAAGCTAACACACCTGTCTAGCTAAATGTGCTGACAACAAAGCTTATTCATGTTTAGGCCCAGAGCATTTGGATATCTAATTTTTCTGTCGTTTAAAAAAACACAGACATCCTCCATCCAACAATAAACTCGATGAGTGCACTCCAGCAAATACCATTATGAGGCTGCTGTAACACTAGCATACTGTCTGTAACACTGTTCAACATGTAGTCTGTGGTTTGTGTTAGCTTCCTGTTAGCACAGAATATACATAGCTGCAACAGTCAATTTACTCTGGACAGGTAAACCCAACAGATGAGTGCTGATCTGGTAAAAATATATATTTACAAATAATTTGAGATATTTGAATGCCCTGAGGTGCAGATACTATTCTTACCAGACACCAAAACCTCATAAATGGACACATCTTTTGAGAAAAATAAATGCAGAGCTCCCTTCTCATGTTTGCTATAGTCAAAAAGTACCGAAGGTCCTTTTTTTTGCCCAGATCTGCTGAAGGTTAGCAGTAATGTGGATGATACTACAGAGAACATCTTCTGTATGTTGTGGATGGAATGTATTGAGTAAGACAGTGCTGCCACATTTAAGTAAAAGAGAAAACTTTAAAGCTGCAGCAAGTGATTTTTGACCACTGGGGGGCAGCAAAACAACAGTCACAGAAACACATCAACTTGTTATGGCTCATTTGTAAGCAAACAATTGCTTAAACATCCAGCAGACACACAGCAACATCTAATTGGAGTCAAATTTCTGGCCACCTGATAAATTTAATATTCAATATTCACTGGCCTTTTAGCTTTTGGTCCACCTACTCCTGAGAAAAAAATTTGGAGCTTGATGTTCTTCACCAGCCAGGAGTTTACATCGGCTCTCTGTAATTTCGGTTTCATACAGGAGGTTGATGAGAGAGCCAAAACAAGGAGCTAACAGCGGCTAAAAAGCTCAGTGAGCTTCAGAGTTTTGTGGGTTTGGAATTTCAAGTGACTCTTTAGCATTACACGGAACAATTTGGTACAATGTTTATATCAAAAGTATCGCTTAGTGCAGGTTTAACTGATTTCACAACAACTGTAACCCTTCCCCGTCACAGTCATTTGGCACAATATATTGATACATTATTCAATATCTATCAGATATCTATCAGAACTTTAAAATAATATGGAAGAAAATAAAAATCTCAGTAAAACAGCAGATATAAGTGCTGTGGTTACATTGACTTTTCATAGCCAGCTTGGTGCCATGTGCAGTTCTGTAGGAAGCAGCAAGAGAAGAGAAACTTGCTGTGGTCATTAAAATACAACTAAATACAAGCTGTGCATCACGTGAAGAGTATAAAATACCATATACATAAAATTTTCTTTTGTCTTGGGTAATGTTGGGTACCATCCACATTTAGGTGTGCTGAGGTGTGGTTCCCTTGCAGACTAATACCTGTGAATACCAAGAACAAGTTTAGTTGGGAAATGCTAACACCAAATGCTATCTTTATTTTATACCTCTCTGTGTGTGAGAGCAGTCAACTACAAGCCATTTATCAAGTACAAAATATCAAACAACTTGTAATTAAAGCCACTCAAATATTAGAATTTAGTATCAAATCTTTGTAAATTGAATACTTTGAACATTTGTGATTGTTGGTCAGACAAAATAAGCAATCTGACTCTAATCCAGGATATAAATTTCTACATTTTATAGACTGAAAAATGTATTATCTAATCAAAAAATAAACCATATGTTAATTAATAAAGAATTATTAGCTTTTAGTTTCATAGTTGCAACACTATTCTGCAGTATTTTGTGGCCAAACTGTACCTGTAGTAGTTGGGTTTAAAAGGGCCGTTCTTATTCAGGCCCAGGTATTTTGCCTGATCATCAGAAAGCTCCGTCAGGTGGGCATCAAAAGTGGCCAGATGCAGACTGGCGACATATTCATCTGAAATACACGGATATGGTTTAGTAAGACAGGGATACGCATACACAAGAGACAACAGAGGAAATGAAGTTATGTCCGTTGGGTAGAAATGTACGGAAAGTTCACCAGTTACAGTTCCACCATCACCGGAGGGATCACCAGACAGAGTAAGTTCAGAGAAGAAGACTTCTTTGAACACTTAAATGCTAGAGGTCAAGCTCTAGTATCTATATATCCTCACCCATCTTCTTGGGAAGCAAGTAAACATCCTGCTTGTATCGTCCCTCAGGAGCGTTGTACAACTCAATAAGCGCCAGGGCCTGAACACACACACACATTAATAAAACTGTTGAAAATGGATGCACATTATGAATTGAATCAAGAGCAATAAATGCCATTTTGTCTTCCAGCAGCAGGAATCTATTTTATGGTTTGTCTCTGATCTCTGTTTGGTAGTATCACCATGTTACCTGAGTGGTGGCTGTGATGGACAAGACGAAGGTAGGGACAGTGGAGCAGCTGAGGTTAAGGAGACGTCCCTATGGAAGAAAACAACAAGTTATCAAGAACATAAGCTTGTTTAAGTATACCAACATAATGAAACCTTACATATCAACATGTTGCCATGTTCTTCACAAACTAGAAATTGAGACTGGTCAGTGAAAGAAACTTCATCAGTCTGTAGTGGGCATTATGGGTGGGTCCTTGTGTTGAGAGCTTTCTCTACAAATTGTAGTGGTTCTGTCGTACTTTATGTGCTGTATTTGTTGTTGTTTTTGTGTTTCAGTTGCTTAAAATTGCTAGCAAGTCAAGTAAACTAAACTCTGTGTTCCACAAATGAGACTAACACATATTAATAAGGAAGTTTAAGACCTTAAATCACATTCATCACATGCCCAACATCTGTATGTAGGCGCACAGATGTAGCCAGTTACCTCAGCCAGAAGGATAACCCTCTTGCCATCAGGCCAAATGACGTGATCCACCTGAGAGCGCACTCTCTCCCAGGTCAGCTCAGGGGTCCGAAGACTTGCCTGCGAGAGATGAGAATATCAGTCCCCCTCACGTTTTTGATGGTTTAACACAATGTGGCTGACCTGCCTCCTCGAAGCGTCAATTGAACATGTTAATGCACAGGGATTAAAACTGGAGTTTCTTAAATGAACATTAACTCAGTCTGTAGGATAGATTGAACCTTATCCATCATAAGCACTAGTTTACCACATCTATCTCAGTGTTGGAGTGGCCCATGTTGCAGACAATAGAGCCATTTTTCATCCGGTCCAGCTGGTCTCTGGTCACCACATTCTTGTTCCCTACAGAAAGACACAATCGTTCACCTTCAATCAGCACACATGCTCTTAATTTGCACAGAGCCCTAAGGGACAGTGCAAAGGTCCATGAACTAAAAGGCATTTATTATGTCAGACAGGTATAGATTGAAAGGCTATAATCCCACATCAGTATTCTCAATGACTTTTTACACCAACACGGTTTCAAGTGGAGTTACCGGTGCATGTGATGATGACATCAACCTGGCGAATGACCTCGTTCAGCTTGACAACCCTGAATCCGTCCATGCTGTTTACACACCAGAGAAAGAAGAGGTTCAGATTCAGCTTCAGTGAGGACAGAGACAACCAGGAAAGTATTGATTATTTATTGACAAGCAACTCAGTTCAGCTGAACGGCTAGGCTCCCTGTCGGATTAATGTGGTGTGTTTGAGTTTAGTTTGTAAAATAATTAACACAACTTGCTGTGCTATGTTATCCATACTGCTGTCTGTCCTGCTGCCTGCCCTATTCATATATTTTGGACATTCAACACATTCAGCAATGGAGATCATCCCAGTTCTTGTTTTCCTCACCAGGCCTGCAGGGCACAGATGGGATCGATCTCTGTAACATAGACGATGGCTCCCAGAGCTTTCAGAGCAGCACAACAACCTTTTCCAACCTGCAAAGACAAGAGGATACACTGTATGACCAGCAGAGTTACAAATACCAGTTATTACCCTGAAAGAAATGACACTTATCAGCATTTAAACACAAGCTATCTTAATACAAAACCATCAAGGCTCTGTGTATTCAACATGACAAGCCTTCTAATCTCAGTGCCCTGCAAACTTTGACTCTTTAATATCGTCTAGACTCAACAGTCAGAACTGTTATATTCAATGACGACAGTCATCTGTTTTATGAGTCCATGGCCGGCGTCGTCTGTCTTTTAGCACTGCAATGCATCATCATGACTGTTTTCACAGCTATATGATGAAGGCTAGTGTGGCATGTGAACGTTAAAAGAAGCATCTCACCTCGCCGTACCCACATACGACCACCTGTTTGCCTCCGAACATGACATCTGTGGTTCTCTTCAAGCTAGAGAGGTTTGAGATAAGAAATTAGCACATTTGTAGAAGTGAAAAACTGCCAATCTGTATCTGTGCCACTCCAAAATCTGGCAACTTTATACTGATGTACAGCAAAATGTTATTTGGCACCGTTTGTACCAAAAGTTGCTCCACAACAACAAAACTTTTACTGACCTGTCCTAAATAGCGATTTCAAGTCATGTGTTTTCTGTGACAGTGTAACTTTCTACAGTTCTGGATAATATGACGAGTCACCAAAGTCAACAAAGTTCTGCTCTTTATAAAGCAGATTACCAGTCTCCTTAAATATACCCGACAATAAATCTAAAGGTCTGATGATCCGACACTCAGTTTCATAACTCGTAATGGAACACCTGCTACAAGACATCAGTGTAGCTTGCTGATAATTAATCAGAAGGAACAGCAGTAAATTATGAGTGAAGAGTGTAGAAAGCACTGACTCGATGCAGAGATGTGCAGTCATTGTTAAAGAGTACTAGACTATTTAGATGTTGCCGTCGTAATAATTAACAAGAGGGTAATAAACAGTTATGTTCTCGCGCTGTTCCACTGAGTGTTGAGCAGAGTCCAGAGAGTTAGCAGTGTGCACAATAGAAGAGCATTACAAGGGCAACAGCTTTTTACAAAGCTATAGAGGTGATATGTGAATTTGACCTTTATGGATCGGGTGCCCTGTGACGGCAGCAATGTTTCCTGACCTTTATGTCACTCTAGTGTTACAGTAGACAAAGCTCTGATGTTAGAAAAACAGCAGCTGATGACCCACTCAGGAGTGAAGAAAAAGTAATGTGACTTTGTCTTTGAACAGCTGACAACTCAAGATTGTTTTCACGATACAAGCAAGGGATGTTATATTTCTTTCAAACCTTGCTAGTCACTGTAAAGCTGTCCAATAAACAAACTGTGTAGTGTTTCAGCATCAGCTCGACTTTGTTATTGTTTAGCCTTCCAACAACCAGATACCTCAAACCCAAGCTCACTCACCCGTCCAGGATTGACTCTCTGCAGCAGTACAGGTTGTCAAACTTCTGCTTGGTCACAGAGTCGTTTACATTCATAGCCGGAACGCACAGTTTTCCAGCTTTAGACAGCTGATACAGCCTAGAAAGAGGATAGAGTTGGTTCGTGCTGCTGTGGTTAAGTGGTTAAGTAACTAAATATTTTATAGGAAGTGTATATCCATTAAGCGGTAAATTACCTGTGAACCCCAGTGACACTCTCCTCTACAATGCCCCTGATCTTCTTGAATACACTGGGGTATTTCTTGTACATCCAGTGTGTCAAGTCCCCTCCATCATCAAGGATCTAACAGATAAGAGACAAAAAAAACATGATTTTTTTCTTATGAACATGAATGTTAATAAAGAGACAGAGCTAACACAGAATGATACATATTGTAAAGCCTGACATTTCTCATCTAAATTTATTGCGAGACAAATATTTAGGTATAAATAGCTATAAATTGTAATTAATTTGAAAAGAATGGCAGCTCCTCTGGTGTTTTTATGGGTATTTGAAGCATTTGTTTGTCTATATCATTCACATATCAAAGTCTATTGCCCTCACAAAAGCAGAAAAAGACACATTTCCACATACCATGTTAGGCTGCCAACCCTCATTATTGACACAGCGGTCGATACACCACCAGAAATCGTCCTCAGACTCCCCTTTCCAGGCAAACACAGCCACACCTGAAACATAACAGATGGGTAAAATCTTGAAGAATCCCACATCAACAATCCCGTGTTTGTCCACCATTTTGTTCGTTCAGTGTAGACTGATGGACAAGAAGTCTCCCAAAACAGAAACTGGAGAGTTGAAAGGCTGTAAAGTTACTAATACTGTGCCAGTGAATTATTTAGAAATTATTTTCACTGTCAAAGTACCCTACAGTTGAATGAAAATGCATGTTTTTTTTCCAGATATAAACAGCTCAGCATGTAGTAGACTATGCGCTCCACTGAGAGACTCCTAAATCTGTCGTAACCTCCTCAGCTTGTCACACCATGAAAGGTCTACTGTGGAAATTTAGCACATACTTAAACCGTCACATAGCAACCACAGAAGAAGGGATCAAGTAGCGCTGTTCCTTCACTAAGTGGCAAATCTTATATGCTCCCATTATCTCCGCAGGGCTGATTTTTCAAGGGTTTATTAAACATTTCAGTATCCCTGGATCTAAAGGACACAAGATGCTCACATGGCAAAGCACACCTCTGCTCATAGGAAAACACATCATTCTAACCATATGGGCAGTAAAAAACATAATTGAGTGCAAATAAAATATGCATGATTTCCACACCTAAGTGGTAGTAAGGGGCAAAAACAAGTGTCCATCGCCTGTATTCAACCTCACAAATGGGATTTATGGGATTGCAGGAAGAAGCAAAACATGGTGTTTGAGCTCCAAAACTAAATGTTGTTCGCCTTCTCTACTGCTCACCGGTCTCTGACAGAGCAGCAGCCACTTCATTCTGCGTAGAGTATATGTTACATGCAGTCCAGCGGCACTGAGCCCCGAGAGCCACCAGAGTCTCGATCAGCACCTGGAAACACACAGGTAAGCAGGAAGCAGACAAGAAAAGGGTCATGTAAGACAGATTGACTGCCATTTATTTGTAAGTGAATAGCTCTAAGTGTATTATTCAATAACAGTCAATAACAGTTTATTTGGCTCAGTGGGATCAGCTGTTTGTTGAGTTGTCCATGAAACACAGACAGCAGCACTTTAATAATTTAAGTTACAAAAAAAAGTCCTGTTTTCTAGTAAGCAGTGCAGAAACTGTGAGTAAAATTGACCTAAAAACCTATCCTGATTAAGAGGCTCTATCACACTGCAGCTTTTGCTTGGGCATCAGAGAGAAGTCTTACTGCAGTCTGGGCAGTGATGTGAGTGCAGCCCACAATTTTGGCACCTGCCAATGGCTTCTCACTCTGTGCTCTCTTCCTGAGTGAGATCAGCGCTGACATATCTGAAAACAAGAACACATAAAAAGGGATGAGATGAGAAAGGCAGCAACGCAGACAATGCAAAAGAATCTAGGCAGCAACTGACTAAACTAAACAGAAAGATAGCAAATTATATACATACCTACTCTGCATTCTCGAATATATAGCTTGATAAAAGCACTTTCCTTTTCTTTATTACAACGTCATCTTAGATGTGGTGTAATTAAATAAAATCAGGGTACTACTAGCTAAAAGAGCAGTAACTCCTCAATAGAAAACATTACAGATTCTATAAAATCTGAATAACGCTTGGTTTAAATAATATACTCTAATTAAATCTTCACATTCAAGTGAAACTGTGAAGTGACTTTGTCCCCGCTGTGTCTTACCTTGTTCTGCAATCTCAATCTCACGTCTGCCAAATTCAGCCTGTTTGATGTTCTTGACACAGAAGTCACTGCTGCCCTTGGAGTTGACCTGAGTTTTGTCCCGAGGTGAGGTCTCATCGTCAGAGCTATCCGTGTAGGACGCAGCTGTGAGGGAAACAAGGTTTTCAAAGAACTCGCCAAATTAAAGCTAAGAACAAAAATTTTTTAGTACGTTTTATAAGAAATTATAAGAACAAGAAACTTAAAATAAACAGATGTTTATTAATGTTTTATATGCAATAATAATTTACAGCTCCATATCCACCATCTCTCTTTACCTTGCTTGCCACATTCTAAAGCTCAGTTAACGTATGTAATGATATTTTTTTTTAATTAAAAGAATTCATAATAGCACTGGTGCACACGTGTATCTGGCAGTCTCCCTTCTTACCAGAGCTGTAGCTGTCTGTGGATGACTGAGAGATGGAGCGGGACAGGGAGCGCCGGCCTGCCTTGGTTGGGAACCTGCTGAATTCCTGCTTGTCCTCCACAAACTGGATTTGCTGATATATATAAAAAAAAAAAAATCATGTTACACGCTGTAAATGCAATGCTTTCAAAGATGGTTTAAACTGAAGCTGTTTCAAATGGATACAAATCTAGTCATAAAACAAAGCTCTGAGTAATTTAAAAGCTCATATTATGGTTCAGATGTGGGCAACTGTTCCTGCTTTGAACAGAAATGGGAGGTGGACTGTTTTTATTTTTGTCTTGCTTGAGGTCGTGTTTATAGGGCTTCGGCCTTGACCAGATTTGGATGCGGAGTGGAATGAAGGAAAAATTAAGTTCTTTGCAAAAAACTCTTTGGCAACATGATAATCCAAGTGTTGACAAAAATAGACGTCTGGCTGCAGACCAACGCACATTGCACCATCAAGACAGATGTTCCAAAATTAAGCTGCCAAAGCCACATTTTATTTTATTTTTTTTTGGAAGGCCCCATCTTACTCGTGCTTGTGTAATGACTGTGAACATCCCATCATTTTACCACCCCCTTGCTACGATCCCAAAACTTCCAGACCGATAAAATCATTCCCACTGTGGTCTGTTGAACTAACGTTATTTCATTGGGCACTGGAAATGATAATTACCGGTAAATGTATCATAATATTATATTGTAGTGTATATTAATGTTGTGGTATGACAGTGATTGGCATGCACGTCTGAATTGTAACTATTGATTAATTTCCACAACTATTAGACTAGCTGCTCCCTGTGAGTGCTGCCATTTGTTGCAGTTTCATCCCCTGCTCAGTCTTGAGCAGTTAATCCATACTCAGGTAAAGCGAGTGTGTTTGTGTGTGTGTATCTGTAAGAGGAAGGAACTGGTGTTTTTGTTGTGTGCACCTAGCTTTATGCCTGGTCAGCTAACTTTTTTATCACAGTGGTAACCAGTGTTTTTTTGTTGACGGCAATTTTGCATGCATCGAAGCAAATCCTCTGGGTGCTGTAACGTTATCTTCACAGGTATGGAGAAGTCATCGGGCAGATCTCAACACCTCAGCAGTTCCTGGTGTGTTTTTGTTTTCATTTTCTTTATCACGCCAGTTGAGACTTTTAACTCTTTTTTTTGTCTCAGCAAAAAAA
>NTHP01000039.1:1924116-1943839 GCA_003416845.1 Oplegnathus fasciatus
TTCCACTACATTTACCTGACAGCTTTAGTTACTGTTCAGACCCTTCTTGTCCAGTGAAAACCATGTATCTCCAGATGTGATTTTGAATGTTTTTGATAAACTGAAGGATTAAGTGTCCCTTAATGTGTTAAGAAAATTCTCCTACTTCTTAAGCTAAATAAACTATTAAAACCCTCCTTGCATTAAAGCTGAAAACAGGCTGTTTTTCTGAGCTCATGAAAAGTTGACTTTTTAGAAATACGTGTTTCTCACAGTGCAGCGACGCTACAAACATATAATGATCTTATAGACCATGATGCATTGCTGTAGATTAAACTACTCAACAGCATATAAAGTAGTTAAAATGAGCTCAACCTTAAACATCTACAGCAGTAAAATGCAACATACACATTAATGCAGCAGTAATATTAATCCAGAAAAATCAGATATAAAGTAAAACACTGACAGGGAACATTTTACGGCACAGTGAGTACTTTTACTTTGAGTACTACATTTTTCTGATAATACTTACATACTTTTACTTAAGTAAGGTTTTGAATGCAGTACTTACACTTGTAGTTGTGTATTTTCACACTGTGGTATTTTTACTCAAGTAAAGGATCTGAATACTTCTTCCACCTCTGTTTATATCACATACAGTATAAATCTGCCTGTTTGCCTGAGCTTTATTTTACAACACAGATTGAGGGACAATCCAGATAAGTTTCTCTGTGTTATGTGAATCATCAATGGTGTATAATTTTGCTTTAAATGTAAATTCCTTTAAATGAGTCAAAAAATTAATGTAAAATGTATTCACCTTGCAAGTGGAGGGTTAAGATACAGACCATTCCCTGGAGGATAATACTTAGTATACTGTGGGCAGTAGTTAGTATAAGATTGTAAACCCAGTTTCTTCAGGTACAACTGACCCCGTGCACCCACATGATTACCAGATAAATGAGGTACACTAGTTACAATATTTTGACAAAACTAAACGCAGTGTGTACATTTACCAAACTGCATAAATGTTATGCAGAGGCTCGGATGAATTCTTACCTTTTTAACTGGTTTGTGGGTGGGCACAGCGCTGAAGGCGGACGACAGCTCTCCCATGTTCATCTCGCTGTTCTTGCTCACGGTCATGGCTGAGTACTTTTCCGCTACGTTTTCGCTCTCCTTCACCTCTTTGCTCGCCTGTTTCAGCTCCAGCTTCGCCTCCCCGGCCGGCTCCGACATGTTGGACGGCGGCGGTCTACCGTTAGCTCCCTGGGTCACAAACACACAACAGCCGTTGAGCCTTCTCCGGTGGGGACGTCACACGCGAACGTTAATGATATCCTCGCGCTGCTAGCAGGCTGCCACAACGAGCGGAAGAGGCTTTTTCTCAAAACACGTACATTTAAAAACAGAAAGTAAAAGCAATAATTGAGTAACTGTCTGTGCGGACTTTGATTTGGTGCTGACAGATGTCGCTATGTTGTCTGTTGTGGTGCGTAGAGTGCAGCCGTGTTGATTCCCTGCTGGCTCAGCTGTCACCTGGCTGAGTAACTTTGTGGGCGGTAACTGACAGGCTGAGGGGGCGTCATATTTATACAGCTGCGTTCAGGGTCAGTGGGACAACACAGCTATCAAGTGATAACAGCGTACTATGGGGCTGATTGTATATTATTTTTCTATTTCGTCTAAATTTAACACGCTAATTTTCGCTGCAGCACCGCATCTTCATTAATGTTAGCTGTTCAGCCAAGCAAACGCAACTTCTTTTAATTGCCCATTTTGTTCCCACTTTAATCATTTATATAAGCAGGAAATGAACTCTATAATCTGTGCTAATTTGCATAATATGCTGTTTTGGCATTTCGTAGTGCGCATCCTGTTTTGCACTAACAGGAAATTATGAAAGATGTGTGTGAAACTGTGATTTGGAGAAATACTGACGGTTTCAAATTTGAGATCATAACTCTTTCATAAATAATACATCTTTTCCCAAAGACATCACTTTATTTTAAATCACTTTTCTTTATTTCTTTCTATTTTCCCTCATTATCTATTGGCATCCTCCACGCAGCCATCCACAGTTTGTGGAAAACCCGTTCATTCACATTGTCCATTATGTTTGCGAGACATTGGTGTCCATAAGCAGCTCACTCAAATATAAATCCGTATCTATTTTGCATATTTTTTAAATACATTTTACCAGTGTGAACGCGCAAAAACACAGTTAGAGTGTGCATGGGACTGGGACAGGGGTACAGAGTCGAAACAGTCAGTTCCCAGATGTCGTAAATGCATCATTAAGCTTATAGGAATCCGCATTCAGTGCGCATGCTCCCTGTTACTGGCTACCACTCTTAAGAGCCTCCTGTCACGACACAGTGCGGCTGTGGAAGTAGATACGTTTTTTCTTCTTACATATTTAAATGTAAGACACAACCAGTTCTCATTATGTATACAGTTTCAATTAGTTGTGTGGTACATTGTAACATAACATATTGTAAAAGTCAATCAGTACCCTTGTTTTAGTGATATTCACACATGGTTGCTGCCCAGTGGGATTGCGCTCTTCTACTCTGCCTCGCTGAGCCTCAAAAGCATCTGTGCAGACCCTGGAAGGAAGGGAGAACATGGTGCATGACCATTTTTGCATAAACTGCAAAGAATGTAATGCATACTGGTGAAATCTCATGACCCCCATGAACAGTATAAGCAAGTATAGAAAATGGATAAATATAACTAAACTACCTCAAACCACACCAAAAACAATGTAGGTATGACTGTTTAGTGAGCAACAACAGTTGTGCCTGAGGTGCACGAGTAAAAATGTGCTGTAGGAATGTTGCACGGTGCAGCAACCTGACAAAAGCAATCATAAAACCCAGAAAGCCGGCAAGTAACATTCAGGCTGTGACAGGATGAGCAGAGGTCACATGGATCATCCTACATCCTGAGTTAACTGTACTCAGCTTGCACCCCCTCAACTCTGCATGCACACCACCTTGCACAATACAAGTTGCCATCATTCATGGAGGTGAGGATATACACTCAGTTGCCAGTTTATTAGGTACATGTAGCTAAAAACTAATGCAGTCTAATACAACAGTCCTGCCATTAATCCTTCCTTCATGAAGATAGTTTTGCTGGAGTTTTTTGGTGCTGTTGAACTGTATTGCATTATACAGAGATGTGTTTCTGTTGTTCAGCCTACCCTCAGTGATATGAATCGGGTGGACAAAAGAATAGAAACACCTGTCAGTATAACACAATACAATTCTATAGCACCACAAACTCCAAAATGATCATAATGTCTAATCAACACCTCTGTAAAACCATTGCAACTAAACCTGAACATTATAACCTCCATGAAGGTAGGATTTATTGCAGGACTGTTGTATTAGATTCCAACAGTTTTAGCTAGGTGTACTTAATAAACTGGCAACTGAGTGTAGAGATAAAGAGCAGTCTTGAATTTGTATAAAACCTAAAGAAGTAATTGGCTCAATCATCAGTGTCTTCATCCCACACTTCATGTTTCAGGTCTATTTTCAGGGTAAAGATACTCATAAAAGTCTTTGTTGTCTTTGAATTGTTGTTTGTTTGTTTGTTTATTAAGATCCCCATTATCTTTTGCATAGCAGCAGATATTCTTCCTGTTGCGATCCTGGTCAGAAAGGACTTATTGTCCATCAGCCCTTAAGCAAAACTGTCAGTTTAGAAAAGTTCCACAATGAATGTGTTTGATAGCTTGACATACGGTACCATCGTATCGACAGAGGCACCCTTTGTACGTACTCTATGAGGCAGACTTTCCAATAGCACCGAATTTGTATTAGCAAACACTGTGTTAGTGTTCTTTGATGCATTTCACATCCTAAGCAAATACAGAGGTGGTATGCAAAGCCAGGATTTAGATGCTACATTACATAACTTTATTCTCCGTACCTGCATATTGGTAGCCAGATTTCAGTGACATACAGGAAGAGCAAAGACTTAACAGATTCAGATTAGATGGAAACAGCATAATAAAGTTGAATGGTGAAATAAAGCCCAGTAATAATAAGAGCAAGTATGTTATGGCATATTGCACCATTTCCACAAATAATTTCTCTCTTGTGCAAAATTATGGAATCTACCAGGGCTGTGAGCAGAACTGCTGTGATTGATCTACCAAAACCACACAATTGGGTTTAAAAGTAAGATTTAAATAGTTATGTTTAATGGTTGGGGTATAGTTAATTGGCTTTCATAAGACTGAGCTGGATGCAGCTTTTGTTTCTGTGCATGACTACTGTTTGGGTTTGTAAGAAAAACAAGCATCATCAATTTTACACTTGCCTTATCTGAGTTTCATATACATCAATGCAATGTCACCAACAAAAAGCCTTATTTTCTGTTTTCCATTAAGAATTTGAACATGCAGTACATTAAGACAATTACATCTTTACATTTGTTTTAGTTTCTTTTTATTGTATTATTTTATAATTCATTTATTATATTTACATTATTCATCTACAGATGTTGGTCCCCAGAGTTAGAACAGAATTAGGCAAAAAAAAAAGCTTTTCTTCCTGAAATTGTCAGAGCTGATTACTATGGGGGAATTTAAGTACATTTTAAAGGGTCAAGAAAATAGTACTTGGTCAATGTGATTACCTCTAAACTCTCACTGAAATGTGTACCTGTTTCTGCATCATAACTGGGTTTTTGTCCTTGTCCTTATTACATATTAACTGGATATTGTGTTCATTCATTTGTAGTGTGTGACAGTTTAATTTGTCTGTTTGTATTGTTTGTGTTTATTGTAGTTACAATGTTTATGCTGCTCTCTTGGCCAGGTCACTCTTGAAAAAGATATCTTAATCTCAGTGAGACCTGCTTAAATAAACGATATATATATTTATAACTGTTTATTTATACCTTGTGCTGTTTACGTTTGTTCTACGGATTGTACATTGTACGTCATTTTATTCAATAAAAGTTTATTGGGGGGGAAAAAACATCAGCCAAAAAATGTCCAAACAGCGCCACAGCCACATTGACTCCCACGTTGTGGCCAAGGATGGTATTACAGTACAAGTGTGCGTTCGTTAATGATTACCGGTTAAGTGCTTCAGTCATCCTGCAGTTCAACAATAAATAATACCTAAATGTTCTAGAAATGACTGAATCGAACAATCTGAGATCTTTGCAATGCCAAGTGTGTGTTTAGAGACTGTTAGATTTTATAGGTAGAGTGAGAAAGAGAGCTGAGTAACTAACCCCGCCCTCCCGGGAGCAGGAACCTGGTCACCCTTCTCCCAAACGTATTTTCCGTCACGCCATTTTCCGTCGACGACCGAGAAGAACGAAGTATCCGGAGCAACGCGGATAGTCTGAGCTGTGAATCTCAACAAACACGGTAAAGCTTAAATGAAATTCTTGATTGCGTGTCGTATTGAAGCTTTTTATTTAAGAACGTCATGCTCAGGTCGATTAATCGTATCAACACATTCGTTCAATCTATTGTTTGATTTCTGTCGTTGTTAGCCGAATGCTGCTCCTTAGCAGCAGGCCTCGGAAGCCATTTTAGCTATCGGTAAATAGCCATTAGCTATCATTAGCTTCAAAGCGTCGAATCATAATCTACAGTTGAATGTGAAACAGCATATTGTAAATGCGGAATAAAGGTAACAGTGTAAGGTTACTCCAACATATTTAAAGGGGAGCATTAGCTTAGCTACCGTGAGTAATTTTCATTGTTAAGCTAAAGTTAGCATAGTAGGCTTCGAGTGCGACAGGAAAGTAGGCCAAACTTCTTTCAGTTTCCAAACATTTTAGAGAATTTTTTGTAGATGTGGTTCTTGGATAAGAAGTGTGTTGTTTTTTTACAGTGTGTTTTTTATGTAACGCATAATAAGTAACGTTAAAAGAAACCTTTACACATGTGGCTACATATATTTCTGGATGATGTGTTGCAGAAAGCAAATTGGCGCAACGCGTAACGGCTAATACGGAAATGGGAACAGTTACGTTCATTTTCACACGCTCTGTTAACTTGGTTTAATCTACTGGTTAAGCTTTTCCCACAGGAATATGCAGCTTTAATAACTGATTTCCCATCTTTGTTAATTATTTTTCAGATCCAGTCATGCATCGTGACTGTCCTCTTGACTGCAAGGTCTATGTTGGAAATTTGGGCAGCAATGGAAACAAGACGGAGTTAGAGAGGTCATTTGGCTACTACGGCCCCCTCCGCAGCGTTTGGGTGGCCAGGAACCCTCCAGGCTTTGCCTTTGTAGAATTTGAAGATCCCAGAGATGCAACTGATGCAGTGCGTGAGCTTGATGGGAGGTAGGCAGCAATTTAAACACATTTTTGACATAGCTACCTAATTTGGAGAATCAGTGTGCATCTTGTCACAGCTATGATGGTTAATGGCAACTGGTTTTGTAGGAATTTGTGTGGGTGCCGTGTGAGAGTAGAGCTGTCCAATGGTGAGAAGCGCAGCCGCACCCGTGGAGCTCCCCCCTCGTGGAGCAGGCGTCCTCGAGACCGAGACGACTACAGGCGTCGTAGCCCACCACCCAGGCGAAGGTGACCCATGTTGTTGTTTGACAGTGGCCAGCAGAGACAATATGGTTTATCTGCGATTTACTGATTTCACCCTCTTACCCACAGTATATTTCCTGGTAATTTCAGTCTAGGCATTTCTAGCGTTTGTAATCTTTTCTGCTGATTATACATTTGTGATTGTTGCAATGTCTACGGCTTGCAGTTTCATCTTCATTGATATTATTGGTCATTTTATGTAGGGAGCCAAACAAATAGACTTTCATAACCAAATAATGAAATATGACGTGGGAATAGGACACTAGGCTATGTAGTGAAGCCTTTCTATTGCTAAATGCATCTTAAAATGTGGCCTGCACAACTTTACTTCTTCTTTAGGCACTAATGCTTCTTTGGAAGTGTACAATTTTTTTTGTGCACTCTCAAAGTTTTTACATTTTAATAGCTTTAAAATGGCAATATAGATCTATGAAACAGGATTGGGCAATTGGGCAATGTCGGAAAAAGTATGAGCTGTGTAAAATTATGGGGGGATGAAAGTGCCAAATGTGATGCATTTTTTTCTTTTTGTTTGAGGATGCTTTTTATTTTTCATCTATATTAATAAGAATGAAACCCGTTGCAGAGCCACCACCATGCCTCTTCTCACCACCCTCTGAGTCAATCAACTAGTCCTCTTTCAGCATCATGTGACTGCTGACCATCGTGCCCCAATCAGCTTGGCTGGTGCTGTCACATGACCCAGGCATGGCCAGTCGTCAGGTTGCACCAACCCATTGGTTCCTCAGCATGCCGTTCTCAACCTCCTCCTCCTTCAACCTTAACCCAAACGGCAGCCGCCCACCTCACATTCCCGACCAATCAGCGTATTACGTTCCCAAATGTCTACAACCTACCAACAGCAGCCTTCGGCTAACCAATTAAAGCAGGAAAAAAGCCACAGCCAGCCCCCATCTGCCTGCCACCTAATCACCTTGCAGCATCTGGCCAGTCCTAATCAGCCAATTCTACCTACCCGGCCGACAGTCTGCCTCCCTTTCGTCATATCTAGCTTGTTGAAAACCAAAAATACTAGTAAGTTTTCCTGCTTCATTCAGTACACTGCTGATTACAGTTTTGAAAGTGAAGAGACAGCTGGTTTGAAAAGGTTGTTCTTTTTTTAATTATTTGAATCAGTCGAACTTCACATTTCCAGAGATTTCGATTTATAGACAATCATCTGGTATGTCTTGGGGCTCTGAGCAGAATTATGAAGGCACACAAATCAAAACTCTTCTCAACCCCCCATTGAATATCAAAAGTTTTTTGTGTGTGTGTGCTGTATGGTTGGTTTTAGCAGATCTTAGCCTGGTTGCTTCCCAAGACTTATTCCCAGTGACCAGTATATTGTTTTTATTACTAGCTTTCAATTCCTTATGTTCTCCCTTTAAATGCAGTGGACCAGTTTCATACAGATGGTGGCCTCTGTGTGTGTCGTTTTATTCCCACACCATGGCCAGTCCACAGTGCTGCATTAAATCTTCTGATAGGGGCAGATGTTGCTAGTTAGTTCATTTTGATTTTGTAATAAGCTTTGAGGTTTAGACACCATGACAAATCTCTTATAAATCATAGGACACATCCTACTCTACCACTTCAAATTACAAACTGGAATATAATTCACACCGGTGACTTTATTTAAAGATGCACGTGGCACTGTGGGATAGGTGATAGAGAATTCCCAAGCACCTGTCATCTTTATGTTCCAGGTCCATTGCCAGTGAGTTATATTTTCTGATTGAGATAATTGTGTTCCTGGAAAAACAACCCAAGTCTTTTATTTCCTTTAACTTTGAGTTACTGAGATAGACAAAGGGCTGTGTTGAAGGAGGCCCCTGTAAGAACAGGATTAGAACAGTGTGGAGCTCTACGGGGGATCACTGCATCTGTGTTTGTTTTTAACACTTTTGTATTTTCCCTACGCAGATCCCCACGCAGGAGGAGCTTCAGCCGCAGTCGAAGCAGGTATGTCAGCTTTCAGAATGTCATATATTCAGGGACAAGTTCAACCCAAAAGCTTGAATCTTATATGAACACTACAAAAAAATTTTTTTTTTTTTTAACCCATATGTAGGATATCCTACTATATTCTCTTAAGATATATTGTGTTTTCAGCATATCTAATTTTGTGTAGTTGTTAGAGTTGGGTTCAGTAGTATTTTAGATTCTGAATTCAGTATCAAATCCCTACTCAAGCTCTAAATAATAAACTCAAAGATTCGGTTTAGCTGTGTAGTCACCTGTTGTTGGCTAAGAAAACGGTCTTTGGCGGAGTGCTTGCAGAGAGCACTTTAACCAGGCAACAGACAAAAGTTTCAGTATAACTGTTAAGGAATTAATGTTAATTGACTACAGCTGATATGATCTACCACCAGTGACACTTGCCTGCTGTGAATGAGAAGCTAGCTAACGTTACCTGAATGTTTTCTACGTTCTTTGAGAATAAAATATAACAAGTCAAAATAAAAGGGTAGATAAGAGTTTCATTTGAAACTTAACAAATCCGGGTACTTCGCTGAAACCGGATCCAAAATGGAACCAGCTATGGGAACCCAACCCTTGTGGTCATGCACCTAACATAACAGGCAAACATGATTAGTATGTAGAACATTTTATTAATGTTTACTTAATGGGATGGTTTGGCTTTTGCAGGTCTTTCTCCAGAGACAGGAGGAGGGAGAGGTCCCTCTCCCGGGACAGGAACCACAAACCTTCAAGGTCCTTCTCACGATCAAGGAGGTACGGATATCTTTGAGCTATCTTAAGATAATTTCACTTTTATGATCTAACAGATATTTTGATGTGAAGCATAGCAACACTACTCGCCTATTGAAACTACTGTAGGCTACTGCACAGGTCTTGTTTGTTTGAGTGTGGTACTACTGAGAACATTGCAGTGACAGTAATTCTTGCTAGCTTTAACAATTAGTGTGTTTTCTCTTCCCCACAGCCGCTCCAGGTCTAATGACAGAAAGTAGAGGAACTTCTGTCAGGTGTAAAGGGAGCTGAAGATGAACGGTTGCACAGGCGTTGCCGTTTCATATGACGGGCTTCAACATGGCCAACATGGTCATTTTTTGTGTTGGGTTTTTTAAACAATCATGCATTTTAGTGTCCCCCCTCCCTTCCCCCTTTCTTGTTAGTGTAATTTTCAAATACACTGAGTGGTTGTGTGCAGGTGTAATTCCTCGCCTGAGTCACGTCCATCTTGTTGGTCCTGAAACAGTCATGCCACCCAGCATTCCAGTTCACCAGTTAATCTCTTAAGAGCTTTGGTTTTTGTCAATGAATGTACTGTGTAGTTTCACTTAGTGTGAGTAGTTCCTCCTTTTCATTGTGTAAACGCCAGCATTTTTTTTTTTTTTTTTTAAAGGAAGGATTGGGATGGTTTGTTAAAAAGTCTCTCCTTTTGATTGTCTGTAAAGCCAACCTGTTTTCAACGTGCTACTTTCTTACTTCATACTGAAGGTTTCCATCTGTTAAATGGTTGGTTGTTTGTAATAAACGCACCCCCTCATTCAAGATGCAAAACTACGGCATTGATTTGAAAAATGGTGTAATGAACACAAGTCTAATTTTTGTCTATGAAGTTTTCCATTATTTTTCTTTTGTTTGATACTATGTGAAATTGTCTCTCAATTAAAAATACCGGTTGATAAAAGACCTGCGTTGTTGATTTATTTTCTTCCTCTTCTGCCATTTCTGAAAAGGCCAATATACAGAATTATTCTCATCCACCCAGTTTCTTTTCCACAAGAGGGCACTCCCACCGCACCAATGGTCATAGTTCAGTCTTGATCATGTAGCTCACACTCGCTTTCATATAAAATAAAAGTGGCTTTAGTTGAGTCCTCTGTTGCCCGATGGTGTCGGCTGCAGTTTCACCTGCCTTTCTTTTTATTTGCCAGTTTCTATTGACATTTATTGAACTTAATGTAGTTACTTGTTTCATGTCATTGACCACGTCAGTGTCACTTGGTGGTGCTGTTGAGATTTTGCCTTGTATGCTGGCTTAATTAACATGAAGATGTATTTTAACATTTGGTATTATACCACGTATAGGGTAGATTGGAAATTTTGACTCTTAAATTAACCTCTCCACTTAAGTTTTGACCAGTCATAGCTCCAAATCTCAGCATCTGTTATTGTGTCTTGTATAATATGTATTTGTATTAGTATTTTAGGTATAGATATCCAAAATAATTCTTTGATGAAGATATTTTTTACACCTCCAAGTCAACATGTAGTTAAAGTTGTTCTTGAATTAAAGTTTTGCCTAAATGAAATGCTGATATCTGTAATGTGAATCATGTGATACATGTTAAACGTATGAAGATATTTAATGTGACATTTGTGAATTTAACATTTCAGAGAGATTGTAGATGTGATGTCTTAAGACTTTTGACTAATTTAAGAGACTTGACAGCACACGTGTAAGTCAGTGGATTTGTTACATACTGTAAGACTGTAAGGAAGTCGAGGAGTCAAAGAAAAAATAACCTTGCGAGTTCATGCCCCTGTCTGTCCCCGCAAATTTCCCTCCTTTTCTGTCGTACGTGGTGTGCGGTATGAGGTCGTTATGTAATCCGGTTGACTGAGAGTTTAACCATTTCACCAGCACAGATAAGTGATAAGACATCCAAATAATGGTGTCCTTGTGCTGCTGATAAAGTCCTGTATGTGTGTGCTGTACAGCCTATTAAAAGCTGCGGTAAGCCCTGAGCTATTCTCAGTAGTAAGAGTGACACATTATTCACGTATAATACATCATAAAGAGGGAGACACTGTAATTTAGGCTGTCTGGGGAGACTTATTAAAATGTTTACTGTTCAGTGTGGTCAGAAAAGGTGTTTTTTCTGCATGTACAGCTGCGGATCTTTCCTGGTTCCCACAGACAGTTTTACAGCACCCACTACTCGCCCACTGTCCAATTGTTTTTCTTCGGTCACACCCCGAACAAGCCCACGGCTCCGTGTTCACGCACCCAGTCCACGTGAACCGGCCTAACACAGGCACAAGTTTCTCAAATCTGCGCGCGCTTTTCCGCCAGTTACTCAAGCCCTTATGACATCATTGAAGCGACGAGTCACGGTATCCACGGAGACGGGTCTCACACTCAAGGAGCCCGCGGGAATCCACTCAGAAAACCAGAGGTATTTCCACCCACTGTTATGTAACTCGCACTGCCTGGCGCCCACGGAGCACAGTACAAGAGTAATGACTGGTGTGAAAAACACGAGGGCGCAGCTTGTAGGAGCTAATTTTAGATTTGGTCACACTGAGTTAATTTGATCTATTTCTCCATAAAGTTAATTGATCAGTCAATCAGAGAAATAAACTGAAACAATTTGTAGATCAACCAGTGGCTCAAATGTAAAGATTCCTGCGTTTTAAATCGTTGTAAATCAGAATCAGCTTTATTGGCCAAGTATATGTACACATAAAAGGAATTTGACTCCAGTTTTTTCATTGCTCTCAATGTATTTCAATATAAGAACAACAAGCTAAACAAATAAAGGTAACAAGTATGTGGGAAAAGTGGGTGTATATATAAATATATATATAAAAAGCATCAATGACCAACAACATAAATAAAACATCTATATACAAGTCCAGTGTCTGTTAGTTGTAAACAATACAATAGTGCAAAGAAAAGTGAATATCTTTGGGTTTTGGACAATTGGTCAGACAAAAACACGACATTTGAAGACCTCTACTTGGACTCTGGGAGACTGTGATTTACATTTTTCGACACCACTCCTATGTCTGTACAGTAAATATGAAGCTGGAGCCAGCAGCCAGTTAGCTTAGCTTAGCATAAAGACTGGAAACAGTGGGAAACAGCTAGCCTGGCTCTGTCCAACTGTAACAAAATCCACCTACCAGCGCCTGTAAAGCTCAGTAATTAACATAATATATCTTGTTTGTTTAATCTGCAGAATAAGTGTAAAAACGACAAGTTGGGGTTGTATGGGAGGTTATTATGTCGGGACTATTTCTTGGCGGGGAGCAGTGACTTCTCCCCTGGTTACCAGGCAGCCTCACTGACAACAAGACTGAAGCGAGCGTTCAGACCGAAATCAGCCCTGCGTTAAAACAAACATTGTTGGTGAGGAGGTGTGCGGCTTCAACTGTCAGACATGAAATTCAATCCAGGAAGTCCAGTTTGAGTAGCAGATCTGTGAGGCTTGTCAGATGCCAAAACACTGCACAATGATCTATAATGCTCTGACACAGGATCATTACAACTGGAAAATCATCACATTGTCAATTATTTTATCTTTCGTCGCTATGATTGTGAGGTAAACAGAAAAAACACAGTGTTACAGATTAATCCACCAGGAATGTGTGCTTGCATGTATTTGATTGGCTAATGCAGCACCTTGCCAGATGACGTTACATTGTGTTGCAGCGCATTCAGATGAATTAGAGGGCTGCGTTAATTCACACGGGGCTCAAGTCGGTCTGAACATGGCCTGTTAAAGTGCTGCCATTACCATTAACAGTAATATCAGCTCTTATTTGCACATCATGTATGTATGTTACATTAAAAAGCGGCACTGTCGAATACTGGAATAGTGATAGTTCTGTGATTTTTTACATCCTGTTTATGCTGGAATTTGGACACATTTGCACATCAAAATAAGTTCAAAACTGATTGCTGTGTTTGAATTAATGAAAATCAATACACTTCAAGGCCTACTTATTTATATCAACAGATTTATATGAACATCATCTTTCTGATAATCCAGTTTCTGGGATCATTAAAATTAAAAACATTATTTTAGAATGACTTTACTCATTAGCAGAGATTCATACCCTACACAATTAGTACATGTTATATAACCATAAAGTTGCAAAGAGCAGAACTCCCTTGATGACTTTGTGTCATTCAATAAATAGTTAACTAAGTGGCCATGCATAGTGCGCTTCATTTGGCGCCATCTACGACAGTGGATGCAGAACAAAGGTCTGAACATGATGAAGCACATAATGAACATAAAGATAGTTTGATGGGGCTCGCAGACCCTCTGCACCGTGCAGCTGCCTGAGAGCTGAGAGATAATAAAGTGTCTACTCAGCTGTACAAATGTAGAGTCTTTTTCTGTGGTCACACAGCTGCTGCTCAGTAACAAACAACATGCACTCATTGTATCTTTCCATTTAGTTAAAACTTCATTAATGTCAGTGCATGTCACCACTGAATATAGCTCTACTGTAGATCGTGAACGGCTTCCAAGTGTGAGTGTGTTTCTCTTGTGTCCCGTCAGTCTCCCGCTCAACAAAGGACTTAGATCAGTTGGGCCTTTATACGCTTCGTCCTACAGTTAGAGCTGTTGTTGTTGACATGTTGGGAACTAGGCTGAAGGGCAGCGTGATGGGGTTTGCAAGTGTGAGGAGTTGTCTCGCGGTCTGACCTGTTTGCAGAGATAAACAATCATGATCATGTTTTTTATATAGATTTATTTATGGATCTACAAAAACACATCAGTCCATGAGATAAGATGCTAAAGTGATTTCCAACATGGTCCCAAGATGTTAAAAGACAGATATAAAACATGAAATTGAACAATACAATCTTAAAACCAGTGCAAACTAAACCAAAAAATAAATTGCCACATCAACACCCCTAAATACATTAAATATAGCTCAAGTAAAATCTCATTGATAACCTGTCACCTGACCTGTTAAAGTAAAATATAGAATAATGTAATTTAGAATAACCTGCACTTTGTTCATAAATGTAGGTGTCAAACCACAATACCGAGCAGACGAGGCATCATCAAACGGACACTGTATGACACAAGAAACACCCTATCAGAAATAAAAATAGTCATTATGCAAGGTAATATTTTATTATTGTATTATTTTTAAGTATGAAACGTTTTTAGTATTGTAGCTGGTCAAGATGGAGCTGATTTTACCTACTTTATATATGGTTGGGTAGTTTGAGCTATAAACATGCAACATATTTTATAATGTAATCATGTTTCGTATGTGAAATCCTAATCTGTAAAGTAACCAGGGACTTACATTATATAGCAGATAAATGTGGAGTAAAAAAGTACAATATTCCTCTTGAAATGAAGTGGAGAAGAAGTATAAAGTAACATAAAATAAAAAATACTGAAGTAAAGTATAAGCACCTGAAATTTGTACTTAATTACAGTACTTAAGTGAATATACTTGTGGTATTTCTACAAATGTGAATAATTATCCCATCACTGCTGCCCTGGTGTATGTTGTTCCTCCACTTATTTGCGTGATCTGAAATAAACAAAAAACAGTGAGGGAAAGTAACTAAGTACATTTACTCAAGGACTGTACTTAAGTACAATTTTTAAATACTTGTACTTTACTTGAGTATTTCCATTTTCTGCTACTTTTTATTCCACTACATTTCAGACGGGAATTTTGTACTTTTTACTTTACTACATTTATTTGATAACTTTAGTTACTGGTTACTTTGCAGATTCAGATTGATAATAACAAAATATAATCAACAAATGAATAATGATGTATTGTCACAGGTTAAGATAAGATATCCAGCAGTATATAAAGTAATTAAAATTATCTCCACCTTTACCTGCTGCAACATTAAAGTAATGTACACATTAATGCATCAGTAATTATAATCCAGTAATATAATACACATTTTTCTGAAATGGGCCATTCTGCATAAGGAGTACTTTTACTTTTGGTACTTTAAGTAAAGTTTGATGCTGATACTTTTGCACTTTTACTTCAGTAAAATTTTAAACGCAGGAGTTTTACTTGTAACAGAGTATTTCTACGCTGTGGTATGACTACTTTTACTTCAGTAAACGATCTGAGTACTTCTTCCAGCGCTGACAGAAACTGAAAACGTGCCTGTGAGCAGGTAAACAACATGATCCAGCATCATCCTCGTGCAAAACTCATCCGGGATACTGCACGGTCTGTCCTCTGACATGCGCAGTGAGAGGCGGAGAGAGCTCTCGTGCTGCTGGGTCGTCCTGAGCTGGAATTTCCTCCCGACTACTACGGAGCCAACTCTTCACGTGTGCTCATGTGTTTACCGGGCGAAATCCACGTGTGTGAGCAGGCAGACCCCGCCTCGAGGAGGAAGAGGAAGGCCCTCGCCCACCGGAGTTCATAAAAGTTTAGCCCAGGTCCATGTCTGTGAGAAAACTTGGAGAAACTGTCAAGGAGCGCTGCTGTTTTGTTCGCTACAGTTGTGTTTGATTTATTCGAGGGGCTGGATTAATTAACATCAGCCTGGGGCATTTCTCATATCAGAGCTGCTGTGAAAAATCAAAAAAACAACAACAAGGAGACATAAACATCAGGTTCATTCAACAGGTTTGAAATAAGGAGGATTTTAACTGGACTGGGCTGCTGTCGACTGATAATGTGAGTAATGTGACTCTGAAATAATGCTTTGAATGTTTTTTGAAGCTTTTAGTTTGGTAATTTTGTATTTTATTCGTTTGTAGGCAATTCTAGAGACGTGTCAAGGTTATATGTTTATATAGCCTGTAATATATACTATATAGTCTACTTTCATGTCTATATATAGTCTATTTCATCAATCTATTTCAAGTCTTACAAATTATATGTTTCCACTATTCATATGACCTGAAGTTTTAAGGGTTTAAATATCTTCATTTCAGTTGTCCAGGTTTGAGTTTACCTCTCAAAACTTGACCAAAACTCTCAAAGGCTTCTTGTCACACAGTTATTTTTGTATGAGTGTGTCTGTGATGGGAGGGCGGCCAGTTTCTCCAGTGACAGCCCAGTTTGACTGCCCGACACGAGCTCCAGCCTCACGTGGAGCACTGTAGTAAACTGGGCTGGGTCTCTGCTGCTGGTGGTGGTGCTGCTGCTGCTGCCTCCCCTCCGCAGAGCTCGAGCCGGTGCCTCTGCAGCTCATGCATGACTCGCTCTCCCGCCACAGCCTTGAATCACTCCTCCCCGCCCCGCCCCTCGCTGTGACGTCATATCCCGTGAGGTGGAAGGAGGAAAAAAAAATGGGGAGAGGGTAAAGGGGTACCATGTTGTCTCACAGTAGTGCTCCCCCAAATTTTTCTACCCCTCTTTACCCAACAGAGATGAGGATTTGTTATATTAATTATTTTGGACCCAGTTTGATGAGATTTGGCCCAGTGAAGACCCCACCTGACCTGAGGACACGCAGGTCCACGGTTATGTAACAGTGGGTGGGGAAGGGTCCAGTGAAAATCCACGATTAAAACAGACTACTCATCATTATCCATTCTGTGTCTGTGACAGTTTCTAACAAGGGAAATAGTCTTAATAATATAATGAATGTATTAAAGGTATAGTATTTAGAAGTCCCTCAATGGCCCCAGGAGATCCCCAGACCCCATTCAGAAAGAGGCTCGTTCATCCAGTCATGGCTGACTTTGACATATTTACTGAACTTTTGTTAGACTACCAAACAGCAATAACCCCATAAAAAGAATATTAATATATCATTTGTTACCTGAGGAGTAAGTGAGCGGTGTCATTTTAACACATCAAATAAAGATGAACTGATAAAAGATGCATTTGTTTCTCTCATCAATCAACTTCTGAACTAAATATTTATTCTAATCAATGCCACAACTCCTCAACACATAAAAATATGTTTTTGTTATTCTCACTTACAAGATGGAAACAGCTGGATTAAAACTTTCAGTTGAATAAGTTGCAGTTTCTGGATAATGAATGGTCTTGAAAAAGGTGTAGGTGTAAGGAAGTTGTAGATGTTGTTGTTGAACATGAATGAGCTGCAGTTCCTGGAAAAGTGTCACATTACACGACCTCAGACGAGTGTGGCTGCAGCCAAGTCAGATGATGCAATAGGACATGTTTCACCAGACTTCTATCTATGTTTGTATATTTTTATCAAACAGTTTGGCAGGGATCATTTTGAGGAACATATTTGCTATAAAGCTTTGTTTAAATATCAGATAGGCTTTTAATTCAAACGTTCATCTATTTGATCTGTTTGTTTCTCTGCATCCTGCGTCAACTCATCGTCCACATAAAACCGGAGCAGTTTATTTAATCAGCGACAGTATACTTCATCAGTGTCTCCCATATCATTATTATTCTAGTTACCATGACCTCTCCTCCCCTAAAGTGCTTTAGCTGGATGATTAGGGTGGGCTGGGATGGGTTTCTCTTGATTGTTCCCTCAAATGGGAATCTTGCCCAGCCCTTCCCGGATGACTATAATGACTTATTATTCTCCCGAGACACAGCTGATTCCTTCCTGTAGCTCTGACAGTAAAGTGCCATGACCATTTAACCCTTATACTTGGAATAGCTTGTGCATGAGTGCAAATGTACTGATGTGGAAAGCACAGATTTAATAATAAGATTCATAAACGTAACATCTTCTATAATATTCAATTCTCCTGATGAGCTGAAGTTCGGAAGTTGTTCTGTTGGGCTGGCTCTCTGTATGATGGTCTAACATCGCCACCCAGTGGTGACTCTGTGTGTCTGCAGTCATCAGTGCTGAGGACTTGCCCAGACATAATCTCAGACATGTCTGCCTGAGATTATGTCCAGGCATGTACCAGTGATTCACAGAGGAGGGCCCAGTGAGTCACTGGCTGGCCCCTCTCTTATAAAGAGCTTCCCAGTAACAACAGTTTGAGATGCTGTGTAGTCTTCGCTGAGGGAACTTTAACTGATTAGAGCCATGGTAAACCAGATTTCTACTTTTAAAATTGAGGCAGTTAAAAAATAATTTCTGTTTTATGTTTTATTGAACTTGACATGGATTTTTGGGGGGATTTTTTCCTTAAATTTAGAATAAGATTGATGTTGATATTCAGGGGGAGAAATCAATGCATCAATGCATGCAAAAGTTAGCAGCAGCCCTCCTGATAGAGCTCACTTCCTCCTGGAGGAGAACTGTCAGCATCGCTGTCTCGGCTGATCATCCAGCAGCAGCTTTTTTCCAACTAACCGGTGGTCTTGTCTCTGTTTCCTGCAGTGTAGAATGATGGCTACTCACAAGCGGATCCTGAGCGCCCTGGGGAACGGCCCCGCTCGACGAAACCTGTTCGGCCCGGTGGACCGAGAGCAGCTGCAGGTGGAGTACCAGGCTGCCCTGCGGAAAGACCTGGAGGAGGCTTCGAAGCGCTGGGGCTTCGACTTCATCTCGGACAAGCCTCTGGAGAGCAGCGACTTCCAGTGGGAGGACATCCCGGGCGCCAAGGTGCCGCTGCTCTACAGATCCTGCATGCCAGCTCTGGGACACGCAGAAGGTCAGAGGGCGGCGGAGGCAGCAGTTAAGCCCAAGGGAGGAAGGGCGGGGCCGCCACGGAGAGAGAAGGAGAATATCCCCTGTTCGCCAGAGAGATGTGCTGCACTCGACCTGGAGAACCTGGAGAAAACCCCAGAGAGAAGACAGAACACGGGGCTGAAGAGGAAACAGACAAACATTACAGGTACATACTTAGATATGAGAAGTGTGAATGAGCAGAGTTGTGATTTCATGTGGATTTACACGAACTCAACTTCCTGTTCTTTATCCCGACAGATTTCTATCAGGCCAAAAGACGTGTAGTTTGGATGCCGCGCAAGTCCGGCGAGTGATTTCTGGTGCGGTTTACTGTGAAAAAAGAACCACACAAACAGTACTACACTCAGGAATACCACGCTCTGCACAGACTCTGCAGTCACTCATCAGGGGGTCTTCTACCCAGTGAATCATCTGACAACAGAAGGGACCTCAGCTACACATCATTACTATAAGGTTAATTAGGGTACTGTATTCACTCGGGGGNNGAACATTTGAGCAGAGAAGATTAACGGTAATCTCTCGAATCAGTGGATTTATACTCATTTGGATCACGGGGGTGCCAAAGTGTTGACAGACATTTCCTACTGTACATTCCACAGTGCTGAAAAGGCTCTCTGCTCTGTAGAAACTGTGTGATGGATGAACATATTACTGTATACACTTGAAACAGATGTCACGCTGTTTTTACATCATTATGTCTCATAAGTAAATTAAGGAGTGGCTGTGACAAAACTGCAGAATGATTGAAAATGGTAGAGAATGGATGAAGCTCTTTGGCTCCTTTGTTCAAATCCACTATTGTTTTTTCTACAATGTTCTTTTTTTGTGTATCATGAGGGCTAGGAGTCTTTT
>NTHP01000039.1:1946891-1971070 GCA_003416845.1 Oplegnathus fasciatus
CCTCTCCTCTGGCCTCAGCAGCACAGAGGCACCTGCACGCCTGCGCTAAGCTCTCCCATCCCCCCGCCCATTCCCCTCCATCATCTGTCCCTTAGCTCCCACATCCGTTATAGGGCAGGACAGATAGCATTTGCATTTAGACTGAAAGAGAGAGAGCGGGAGAGAGAGGTAGGAGAAACAGAGGGAGGCGGAGGGAGCATATGACACAAAGGAGAGAGAGAGAGAGAGAGAGAGATCAGGGGCATTAGAGAGAGAGAGAGGGAGAGAGGGAGTGGGAGGCTGCAGATATCGATGGCATTAACAATGGAGCATTAGGATCCAGTGAGGTTATAGTCAGCCAGACAACGGCTGAGTGTAAAGATATTTGAGGAGGGGGGCTCCTCCTCGGTGAGCACAGGGGGAGGAGGAGGAGGAGGAGGAGGGAGGAGGAGGAGGAGGAGGATGGGCCTCGAACACAGACTTGCAATGGCACTGCAAAAATTGGATTAAAGCAGTATGGTAACGTTTCTAATTTAATCTATTGCTGTGCTGCTTGTGTCTCATCCTCGTGTGTTCGCATCCACGCTTGTTGACATCCATCGGCCGTCTCTCATGTCACAGTGCGTCTCCTGCCGAGTGAGGAAGGCACAGGCACCGTCCTCTTGGTTTTTTTGTGTGTTTGTTTTTGTTTTTTTTTATGCCATAGACATCTGTCATCTCCATCCTCATCACAGCCCCGCTGCTCTTCCCACCTCCGGGGGAGCCTTTTGACTCATCACCGGACCATCACCCCTGTGTGCACCGTTAGATTCGAGCATCTGCTCTCTGTGTTGTTTTTGTTGTCTTGTTTTCTCCCATATGTAACGCTGGACACTGCATCGCCTGTTCGTATGAGCCACCGCTTAGCTGCTGCATAAGCATCTCACTTTCTCTGACAAGATCAGGAAATGATAAACCACCAGGGACTGCAGTCATCTGTGTTTTTCCTCTCCATTACAATGTGATTGTAACCTACTTTGTTTTAAAAATGTGCAGCACAGTTAGCATTTTAATATATATATATAGTAGTAGCACAAGGAGCTCATTTCACACGCAAATAAAATGCATATAAATTCTTGCACCGTCCCGTCTGGAGAAATTAGAGCAGCGCCATGAGATGCTTGGTGTCATGTGGCTGCCTGAGCTCGTGTTTGCAGGGTCTGATTACAGTGTTTAGACGTCAGGCAGAGGGTCATTAACAACCCTGCCATCTGCCAAGCTACACATATAGATACAAGACTGACCAAGGGGTTCCCCTCGTGTATCAATGAGATGTCAGCACAGGGCTCATTGTGTTAAAGGCAGACGGACATTTAGGTTGATGCCAGAATCAGGCAGAATAATCCAGAGCACATATAAAGAGATTTACATACACGGGCACAATGTAGAGTCATCAACATTTCATCACCACATTATCATAACTGTCACTTGCTGCACACCATCATGGTTTTAAATGTGCCATGCAGTGTGCTCTTATTCCTCATATGTACCTGATGCATTTCTAAAAGAGGGGTGCTTTAAAGTAACTTGTTTGCAGTGAAGCTGAGCCTCTGAGGCTGTGCAGGGCAGGAAGCAGTGTAATTATGTATCATCTAATTAATGCATGATGGCCTTTCTGTGTACTCTCTGATGCCTCCACCAAATCAATTATGGGTATTACCACCAGGGATGGAAAGTAACTAACTGCAAGTTTATTTATATTCTAAGAGTCCGTAATTCCCCAATAATTCCCAAGAAGTTTCCTACAACGATGTCTGTAATTAGGTAATAATTGTAGGGAAAACGGGGACAAAAAGAATGTTATTTTAGTGAGTTTTGTGTTTAAGTTCATCAGCATTTGTTGATTTCCAAATGCATTTCATTGAAAAAAAAACTGCTCCATTTAAACTCAAGTAAACATTTATTGATTGTTCATTTATTATTGGAAACTTTGTATACAAATGTCACATTTCCACATGTTAAGCTGACCTGCTCTGCCTGACTAAAAGACTCTCTGGGTTACACTGAAACAAATCCATTAAATGTGCACTAACTGAACACTTTGTCTATAGTATTTTCCCTCTAATTAGTTCCAAATTACAGGTTATTTCCAGAACACTTGTAGGTGTTACAGATATTTGACATATTGCTTTACTATTCTTGGAAAGCCAAAAACTACCAAGGAACCCACAGTTTGTCTGTTATGGCACCATAAGATGAATATTCCATTTAAGTTTGAGATAAACTTTGTTTGCAAAGCAGGAAAACCTTTTCAGGAACAAATAATTACAATCAGGATGCAACACTGGCCCCTTCACAGTGCTTATTACTCAGAGTAATCTTCCTTTGTACTTTTACTTGAGTAGATTTCAATATGTGAGATGTTTCTTCTGCTTGAGTAAAGTCATGTTACTTCATCTGTAGTAGTTGGAGTACTTTCTCCACTCCTGATTGCCTCCCCCTCTCCTCTCGTCCCCTCAGCTGGACAAGAGCGAGGTGGCAACTCTAGGCCTACCCTCCACCACCAGCCATGGAGGCTCTGACAGTAACATCAGCGCCGACGGAGCGGCAGCAGCGTCTGGGGTCATGGCCGGGGGTGCTGAATGTTCGGGGGCCGCCGAGCCGCAGAGGATGCGTGCTGCTCTGGAGCACCTGCAGCAGAAGATCCTGAAGGTCACCGAGCAGATTCGCGTGGAGCAGGAGGCCCGCGACGACAATGTTGCAGAGTACCTGAAGTTGGCCCACAACGCGGACAAACAGCAGGCGTCCAGGATCAAGCAGGTGTTTGAGAAGAAGAACCAGAAGTCAGCACAGACCATCGCACACTTGCACAAGAAACTAGAGCACTATCACAAGAAGCTAAAGGAGATAGAACAGGTAGGTGAGAAGATGTGGGATCTTTATGTGCAGCTGTTTTTGTCCTGTGACTGTTTTGAATAATCATCTCGAGACTGACTCAAACAAGTGCTGAACTATCTTTGTGAGGACAGTTGTGTCCAAATATAGACTGATGATTCTCATCTCCTAACACTTATTTAAACCAATGCATCATCCTGTGTCTCACCTAATTCTCTACAGGGCCTGCTTTCCTCATCTATCTTCCTACAGTTCTCCCCCTTAAACCTAATCTCTCCCACCTTTGAGATCCTCCACTTCTCTGCTTCCTCATTTCTCTTCCCTCTCTACAGAATGGACCAGCCCGGCAGCCTAAGGATGTCCTGCGGGACATGCAGCAGGGATTAAAGGACGTTGGGGCCAATGTTCGTGCTGGGATAAGTGGTTTTGGAGGTGGCGTAGTCGAAGGGGTCAAAGGTGGAGTATCTGCCCTCACTCACACAGCCGTGGTTTCCAAACCGAGAGAGTTTGCCAGTCTCATCAGGAACAAGTTTGGCAGCGCAGATAACATTGCTCACCTAAAGGACACGCTCGAAGACGGAGTCGGGGGCCACTCCGAGGACGCCCCCACGCCTCGCGCCCTTAGTGGAAGTGCCACTCTGGTCTCCAGCCCAAAGTACGGCAGCGACGACGAGTGCTCCAGCGCCACGTCCGGCTCCGGAGCAGGCAGTAATTCTGGTGGTGCAGGGGGAGGAGGGGGCCTGCTAGGACCAACAATGGGGAGTCCCAGACTGGACGGGCACCACCACCACCACCATCACATGCACAGCTCTTGGGACTCTCTACTTGAGGGCCTGCAGGAGATTAAAGCCAGCCAGGCACACATGGAGGACGCCATTGAGGATATGAAGGGTCAGCTGCAGAGTGACTACTCCTACATGACACAGTGCCTGCAAGAAGAGAGATACAGGTACACATAAAAAAAATAAAAACATTGACAGTCACACTTATTGACTATTCAGTACAATCTTCTAGTTTACTTGAAGGATAAAGCTCGCAATACTCTATATTTTTATTACTGTCAACTACTCCCATGAAAAGACCAAAACCAACAGCGCATCAGTCCATCTCTCAGTAGCCCATTGTTCCTACTGAAGATGTAAATCTTTAAAACCAGTCACAAATATATACTTTCATTTTTTTAAGAACACAAAATAATTTCCTTTCACAGCTGGACACTGTAGTTTTTGGCAAACTTTACTCAAACAGGAGTATATAGTGGTATTTGTTGGGGACTATTTTCAGCCGCAGATTAACACACATTTGGTGCAAGTATTTACTGCAGCAGGACAGTGAATGTGGGATCAACTCAAAATAAACTACAGTGCCCATGTTCATCGTAATGAAGGAACATGTCAGCCAGTGTAATGGTGTGTCTCATCGATGTGTTTTTAATAGTTTTTGGACAACAATGGAGGACTGTGGCGGAGGAGTAAGCTGAATCAGGCTTTGGATACCTTGGAGATTGTTTAAGAGTTGATGTTTTTTTTCATTTTTCATGAACTTTTGCATTATTTTGAGGATTCTTGTGTGTGTTTTTTTGTACTGTATATTCAGGTACGAGCGACTTGAAGAACAGCTGAATGACTTAACAGAGCTTCACCAGAATGAGATGACTAACCTTAAACAAGAACTCGCCAGCATGGAGGAAAAGGTCGCCTACCAGTCCTATGAGAGAGCAAGGGACATTCAGGTAACAATCATTAAAACCCCTGAAAACTTATCTTAAGTATTTTTCTATAATATTAAATATTCACGACTTAGTAAGAATCACAGTTTAAAAAAGAACATTTATAGTTGTTATTAATCAAGAGTAAAACACTGGTTTGATCAGATTTGATTGACAGCAACCAAACAACCAACCGTCAGTGGATTCTGACTTAAGTGTGGCTCAATCCTGATTGGTGCACTGTAGTACGTTACATCACACTGTTCCAACTAAGCCACGCCCACTTCAAACCAGTGAGAAGAGCACAAAAAAAAACACAAATACAGAAATCTCTCATGTGAAATAACCAAAGCTGTTCTAATTTAAAGTAAATAGGGTCTTCATGTACGACCCCGTCACTCATAGTAAAAAGCTGATTGACAAGATAGGTTTTAAGGCCTTTAATACAAGCTACCGAGGTTACTCTGTGTGGGTTTGTACACACAGGAGGCTGTGGAGTCGTGCCTGACCCGCATCACCAAGCTGGAGCTGCAGCAGCAACAGCAGCAGGTTGTCCAGTTGGAGGGAGTGGAGAACGCCAATGCTCGAGCTCTGCTGGGCAAACTCATCAACGTCATCCTGGCACTCATGGCCGTGCTGCTGGTCTTTGTCTCCACATTGGCCAACTTCATCACCCCGCTGATGAAGACCCGAGCCCGGGTGGCTGCCACCGTCATGCTGACCTTGCTGCTATTCGTCCTGTGGAAGCAGTGGGACTTTGTGGAGCCGTGGCTGCTGCCCAGCTGAGCTCCCTGCATGAGAGAGACTCCAGAGGGGGCCAGAGGCAGAGAAGCTAGTTTTCAACTCAGCCAGCATCACTTAAGGATGCAGAGACTGAAATAGAGTGAGAGCCGCTGCACTCGTGGAGCATCTGAGGACAAAACATGACACTTTTAGCAGAGGAGTGGACAAGATCCGGGCCGACAGTGTTGAGAGGTGTTTACAGTGATAAAGAAGAAGAAATTCTCTGCTTGCCAAGCGACAAAAGACATCATCTCATCTCTCCCAAATCTATTGGTGTTGATGACCAATCATCGATTGCATTGCTGTCACCAAAAACTGAGTGTCTTGCAAGAAATCTTTGGATCGTCTTTTTCTAATTATTTATGATACATGAATTACAGAGACTAGAGCAACTTGTAATGACTTTAAACTGCTGATCATGTTCGCTGTAACCTTCATGTTGAAGCTATAGTATATTTGAGAGGAAAAAGGTTTTTTTCATGAATGTTATGTGCTCATGCATGTCCTCATATGTGCACTAAGATGCATCTAGCCGGCATGAGTTAACATTTCATTAATGACAAAATGAATCTTCTATAACTGCCATTTTGTTGTCAGAAATACAGTGCGGATATGTCGTATCTCAACTCTGTGTCATTCCTGCTTTGTTTCACATCCTGTTCTGGTGTTGAAGCAGTGCTTTTAAATGCATTTCTTTCTTTTCTGTCTTTTTCTTGAAGTCGAATGAACTGTTTAAAAAAAATAATAATTCACCGTAATAATTCAACTACGTAAAATCTGTTCTGTCCATAAATGCTATTTCATAACCACTATTGTAGAACTGCTACTATCCACAGTGTCAAATTAACTGGCATGTCAAATTGTATCAAAGTTTATATCCAGTTTGCAAAAAATAATTATTGCTGTTTTATTAAACAAGAAATAATATGAAATAAATGATTTCATATATTAGGCTGACCTTGAATATATCCTCATCATCCTTTTGCTGAACTTTTTGATTGACATGTTCTGAGACTGGGTAAGAGAGCAACATCTCATAAGATGATCACATAATCATCATCATCACATAAGATGTAGAAATAAAGATACCACTTTCTAATAAGGCCCCTTTTATAAAGAGTTTACACATTGTATCTAATGGCTTTGTTATTAATAGTTAATAAATTATTTTCTAAATTTATATAAATCCATTTTAAGCCAATAATAAGAGCAACTTTGGGGTTGCCAGTTTGTGAAAAATCCTTGTGACAGATTGGACCATGTATTTGCCACTAATAAAGCCATTGGTTACAACTTATAAACCCTTTATAAAGGGTTTCTCATTAGACAGTGGTACTGAATTAATAATAATAGTTTAAAAGCTTCTTATCATATTCACTTAATACTATGAAAGAAATAACTGAAGTAACTTAAGTAAGTAATTACATCAACATGAAACTACACGACACTTCTGACTTTATGGTGTGTTGAGTAGTTCAGGAGCTGCTCTTTGAAACAGAAACACTTAATACTTTATGTAAATACAGCTGATCATATTTCACTGCAAATTAATGATATTATTGTGTTTCATAACCATTACAAACACGGCCATAGTTTACTTTGACAGAGCTTTTGTATGAGGACGCAATGCTACTTTTGTGCTTATACAGTTTAAATGTTCTCATTTTAAAGTGAAACGATGTAACTTTTGCTCAACAGCAGCCGCTCCGGCTACAAATGATAATATGGGAAAATGCTAAGCTACTGCAACAGTAGCAGAGAAGAGCCATAAAGTCAGTGAATTGACATCATATAGTAGCAATATTTAAGTTTGCTAACATTAGCTAACATTAGCCTCCATAAGCTACCGGTCATACCAGACCAAGTGAGGCTGTAGCAGTAAAACCTATTGTAAAAAGTATTGAAATGAGCAACGGTGCATTTTATTGCTTATGAGAACAACTTTTCATTTGTAAGAGGAAGAATGTGTGATTTTCTTTTCTCAAGAGTTACATAGTCTCACTTTAAAGACAATAGCAGTCTCATAGTTCACCAACAGAAGTCATTAATAAAATCTTACAAACAATATATTGTGGTTTATGTTACACTTTCCAGATGTTGCATTATATGATTTTAATCAAATGCATTCAGGACTTGTTTTTTTTAATGAAAAACTAGATGGGAAACAACTCATCATGGTTCATGCAGTTCACTGCTGAGAAGAGAAATAATCTTCAAGGATTATTTACATTTAATGCCGTCTCATCAGCAGCATCTTCGTCTGGACCAGATTACATTTGTTCTACGTTTCAAATCTTTAAGAAGCAGAATTAACAGGTTTCAGATCAGCTGTGTATCCATCTGTTAATCCCGTGGATTATTTCAGTTCTACTTCACTGTATCCGTTTCTGGTATGATGCTGGATTTGTGAAAAGATGATTTTCTGACTCCATTTATGTACTGAACACGTGTGCATATTCCTATAATGCTATTAACATAGACGCTGCAGGCACTGTGAAGGCTCAGTGAGTGAAGCTACATACAAAATGACAAAAGAAACCTCCTCCATCTTTTAAGTAAATGATCGCTCTGAAATGAATAGAAACTGAAAAGAACTTTTGAAATTTCCTTTGTCTTTTTAATAATTACTGTCAGGCAAAACCCATATGACCATTACATTTATGACAGGTATTCTTACAGTACAAGACAGAACTCAAGGGGATCAGAGCCAGTGGCATGGCCACACCTGACCACTAAAAAGTAAGACATTCATCGTCATTAGATTGTTCCAACTTTTACAGAGAGTTCACAAATGTAGTTTGCATTTGACTCGTATCAAACACAACAGGTTTTCTTGATTACCTAGCAAATTCTAAAGACCTTGATAGAAACAGCAGAGTAGAAAAAAACATTGTATAACAAGCAGAAGAATTCCTGATTTTATCTTAATTTCCTGTCAAGATGCAAGATGTACAATATATTGCTTTCAGGTGCTCAACTCAAAATGGGTACCCCAAGTCTCCCAAAAACACATTCTTCAGTATCGCAGTCTGCCCTCTCACTCGTTTTTCCATCTCCTGCAGTTAAAACACAGGCGCAGCGTCCCCGACCCGGGCTCAGACTAGTCTAACTGTTACACCACAGGGGGAGCTGCCGTTTAAAGAAGATACAGGAGCTAAAAGATGAACAATCACAAAGATAGGACCAACAATATTAGCCCCTCCTCAAAAGTGCAGCTTTCCATCACTCATCACCAATCAAGTGTCTGAAACTCGTACTTTTTGCTTCTTTTCATGAAACATAGAATGACTACAAAATAAACTAAAACAAAAACTATTCCTGCCCACTGAGAGTGCAGGACACAGTATCCAGTCAGAGCAGTACAATTGAGGAGAGGACACGATGAAGTACAAATGACACAGGGATGAGTATTAAAAGTTTCCAGAACTGACATTTCACAATAATTAAAAAAGCTGAACAGGAGGCAACACAGAGTCTGGACTTTAGTCTGATCTGTTCGTTTCATTCAAGTGGAACTATACAATGATGTTGAAAGATGTACCTCTTATAATATTTAGTGCATTGGCATCAAATGTAGTTGTATATAAAACGCACATGAACAACATTGTTGTGTTAAAAATGCTCCAAAATCCAGAATCTGTGTTGTCTTTTTAATGTAAAATGCTGTCTCAGGAGAGCGCCTGGTTGGTTCCAGACTCAAACAGATATGAGCCTGATTGTTTTTAAAAACATGGACACACAACTCAGTGTTCAGCAGGACAGAGTCAGACCTGCTCCCACACTCGTCAGGCCACTAACCAATATGCTGGTCCCACAGGCTGAGAAACCTGTGGCCTCATTTATGAAAAGGTCACATGATCCAAAGATGTCCGTCAGAACATTTTAAATCAAATTCATCAATTATTTCCCTTGGCAACATTACAGTGTATATCATCTTTTTCATCTGGATTATGCTGCTAAAATTTTCACCTTGACTCACAATTGTGGCTGTCCTACTGCCCTCATTGCCATCTTTTTTTAGTAAATCATTTTAAAGTGATTGTTTAAAGACATCTGGGAAAACATCAGAGAACTTTTTCATAAATGCAGCCTTTAGTTGCCGCGTACAGGTCAACATCACAGCGAGAGGTACCTAGGCAGACCTCTGGGTATAGAAGAGAATATAGGCCTGAGTGTTGCACACTTCCTCCACACTGCAAACCTTCATCTCAGAGTCATTACAGTGGACCCAGAAACCTGAGGACACAATGAGAAAAAATGGTTAAATATGCAGCAGAACAGCACGACTTCATGTGTTGATCTGAATCCGGCCTCTTCCTCACCTCCTTCTGTATTGTAGCAGTATGCGGTGTAGTGCCCTGAGCCGAAGCCTTTCCCATGATGCATAACTACAGCAGACAGATCGTAGGTGTAGCCTCCTCTGTGGACAGAGTGACCTGAGCCTGTGCAGCAGTATGGTTTGATGTTCAGAACTTGGTCAAAGGCCACGTGGACGCCGATTTTCTCCCTATGGTTCCGCCCCGACCATCTGCCATACAACAGGGGCTAGTTAGCGTCACAAGGACTCACAAGCATCATGATAAACATAGCTAGTGTATGTAAATGCTCCGATTTCAGCTACAAAAAACAACAATAAACAAGACTGGGTTTCTCAAACTGTTTTAAAGGGTGAAGTTATTTCATTAGAAGTAAACATTATAAAGAAAATCAGCCTGAAGAGAAACTTGCCTGAAGCGTTTGAGGTGCAGCCGTAGAACCTGAGGTAAACGGTAGATCAGAAGCTGCTTACGTGCCTCTGACAGAACTAAGGGTTTGTGGGATGATTTCCGTCTTCTTTCTGTCAAACCATGAAACAAATGAGATGGAAGGTTAATCCACAAATCAATTCAAATGCATATTATTTATACAAGGCTTTGTTTTAGTGCAGAGGTGACACACTTTCTTACAATATATCAGGCTTTGCAAACATAAAACAGTTTGTGTGGCTTTCATAAAAGGCTGCCAGCCTAGTTTTCAAGTCTCTGCCTCCTCCAAGTGGGCCGACACTCCTCACTCCACCAGCGAGGCACTGTCCTCGCTCCCTGCTCGCTCATTCAGAGGAGTGTGTTGGCCCACTGCTGGAGGCGCTGCCTCTCAGGCAAAACTGAATATACTGCTCAAAATGCAGAATCTTAATGAAGATATTTTTTAACCCTGAAATCTGAATTTGAAATTACATCTTCAAGAAAATTTCAATAAAAATAATTTAAAAACATTTATTAATTTAAAAGGCAGTTTTTTTCATTTAAATTCGTGTCATTCAAACAAAATTTCTGCAGGCACAAATGTCTTCTGCACTCCAAGTCCAAATTCCTTTTCTGATGGAACTTTATTTGTATAAATATGTGGAACATTAAGAAACCTGTTCGCCTGACATGGATTTTATTTTTTTATTAGTGAGGCTTAATAAGAACGAATCATATTTTAAATTTGTTGAATGCTTTTCATTCATGTTAAATTGTGTTTTGAAAACCTGCTGACTTTGCTTTGTGATGCATTAAACGTTGTACTAACTGTTGCAGTGGTTGCAGGCATAGATGCTGCCTTCAAGAGCCTCCATCTCCGTAAACTTGGACAGCATCTCAGTGAGGGTGCAGCTGCGCTGGTAAGCCGTAGAGCCTGAGCCTTTGTCTATGCTGTGGTATCGCTCTGGAAACTCCAAAGACAAATCCCAGAATGGCTCCACTGTGTTCGACTTGTGCTTACAGGACAGACACGTCACCTAAAAAATACACAGCGAGGAGACAAGAAACACAGGTGAGGACTGCAGCAGTGAGTAACTGTGATGTTTGTTGGTAACACCAAGTCTTATTCTAAATTTTAGAAATTTAACTGGATCTCTAAAGACAATACAATGAGATAAACATAAGCATCACAAAAACACCAGTTTTGCTAAATAGGAAACAGCGTATTTAGAGTAGAGTATTACAATATTTCTAAAAGTGCAGTTGTTATAGGGATGGAGAAATACTCCATATTAGTGGCCATAATGTATCTCTATGGAACTAATTATTTGGTCATCACACTGCCACAGGTTTATATCAGGGATGCAGCATCCTGAAAGTCTTTTTTTAAGTGATATTCAACAAAAACTAAATACAAGCGACTATTTTTTTTAAAACTACAATCACATCTCTATACATCCTTCATATCTTTATAACGAGGAGCCGTCTCGTATTAAATTACTGCCTTACTCTTTCACTGTTGTGTGTTTAAAGGTTTGGGACAAGGGGAATCTGGATGTAGCTCAGGGCAGCAAATTAAGCCAGAATGGGTGGGTTAGGGAAAACAAATACGACTGCACAGGTCTTCCGTTTATATGATCACAATAACAATCTTTGTCGTAATGAGTCAGTGTTTCGTGAAATACACGTGAGTGCTGTATGTTTAACACTGAATATTGTGATGATTTGGGCCAGGGTAATCATACTATAAAATGTTTAAATCGGCACATATCTGATGTGTTGATGGTCTCACCTGGCTGAGTAGCTGCCCATGAAAGATGGTGTTAAGAACCTTTAGCACTTGCTTGGATAGTTTCCTCTTTGTGATGGGGATAACTATCCTGCGTTTGGACCCCTCTGTGTCCAGCTCCTGCTGCACCTTGTCCAGCAGCTCACACAAGAACTCCTGGGCGTCCTGCTGGTCATACCCACGGAAAGCTGGGATGAGGTTCCAAACAGAGTGCAGCATGGCGAAGGGGGACACTAAAGACCACCGGCCTGACCACATGACCCTGAAAAGTGTATGCAACTCATGGCACAGAGACATCTGCTGGCGGGTGGAGCAGCGGGGCTCCTTGGGCTGGACCAACTCCGCAGCCTGCGGGGAAGGAGGGGCACTTTCTTTTTTGCCCATGGGCAAATTCCAACTGCCTGCCTTCCCCATGCGTCCAAGAGGGCATCCTGACAGTGCCGTGTTACCACTGCTGACTACACCTCCCGTCACACCCTTCATCCCCTGGGAGTGATTGGTCTTGGCCAGCAGCTCCTCAGTCTCACACAGGTCCAAAGTGAGAAAACACTCCCTGAATTTCTGCAGGTGGCTCAGCACTTGCAATATAGAGTTCATGTAGCATGTGTTCCCCAAGTTGCGCAGACCAGTGACACCTGGAGCGAGTCTCCGGCGGGTTACCGCGTGGGTGGAGTAGTATCTCCTCAGTTTAGCAGCTCTGCCATTCTGAGGAGCCTTACGGGACAGGGTTAGGAGGGAAGGCTTCTTGGGAGGAGGAGGTAGGCGTTCTGGAGGGTCGCGAAATTTGCGAGGAATGAGTGTGATGGTTGAACGTGGCGCCTGAGTAAGAAGCCTAGCACTCTTTCTGGGAGGGACATTGCCAAGCTCTTCCATGAGTCTCCTTTTCACCTCTTTTTTTTGTCTTCTAGCTTCCTCGAGTTTCTCTTTACGCTGATCCTGCAGCTCCTGATGTTTGCTGATCCACATCTGAAGCATCTTCCCGAGAAGTGCTTTCCTCCTGTGACGCAAGGCCAGCTGCATGGCGGGCTGCAGGCCCCCTTCCCCAACCCAGGGGGTGCACTCCCCCCCGGTCGAGGAGCGTAGTGAGCGTCTACCTGGGCTGCGAACAGTAGAGAGCGCCCCTCTGAGGAGTTTGAGGTCTCCCTCTGCGTTATCATTGAGTACATAGTCGCCACAGGCAAAACAGAAGACATCCAGCTCACGCACCTCCATGGCCAGTGGGTGGTGTGACTCCTGAAAGTGTTTGAGGGAGTGCTCCTCCATGAAACGTCCACAGGCCACGTGGGAGCACTTGAGGCAGGCCCACACTGAATCGGTGGTGCTGCAGTCGACACAGTGCCATTTTTGTGGATTGAGGATTGAATGGTCATGGCCCAGACGAAGGCGTCCCACGTGCTTACAACGATCCATCTCTCCAGATACACATGTGGCCTCAGTGAAAGGACACACGTCCCGTAAGCAAGCTGCAACTCATTCTGAGGTGAGATTTACGGGGAAAAAACAAAGTAAGATTAAGATCTGACCACACAATGGTGTACACAATCACCAGTTTTCAAATTACTGAGCATACACACACTGTGCTGCATAGAAAGTGACAGAAAATTAACAAGGTATACTTGCTGTAAACGTAGTTTGCTTGATCAGGTTTGGGACAATACATCACAACATCTGCAGAGAACTCAACGTTCAGCTCGATCACCCATGTCCACCGTCACCACCGACACCAACAGGAACATGCTGAGAAATGGGTGAGATCAAATTGATGCTATAAGACTGTGGTTAATTACACAAAAGCAGATTATCAACTAAACAATGAGACAAGGCCCCAAAACTAGGAACATCAATAACTACAAAATACAAACAATATAAAGAAGGCATTTGCTGAGAAGACTGGTCACTGCAAACCTACATATTTCTCCACTTCAAGGATACACAGCATTTAAGAAGTTCTCCAAACAGACACTTTAAAAGGGACCCACTAGTGTGCAATAATCCTTTACAATAGTGAAAATATGCAATGGTTTAAGTTTACAACGTCTATCAAGATTTCTAATGTTTCCCTAATGTGAACTTCTCCAAAATTTCTGTTTTCAAATTTATTTCATTAATTATATTTATCCAAAGCGACTTACAGTAAGTGGATTCAACCATGTGAATACAAACCAAAAAAATTGCAAAAATCATGCAAGTACATCAACTTTATCAAATAAGCTGAACTGCTTCATAATGCTCCAAGGCCACAAACGTTTAATAATTTGTAGGATTTATTAAAAACAGTACCAGCCACTGAAAACTGAACGTGACTGCAAAGCTATTAGATAGATATATATTACACTATGTGTAAAAACCACTTGATGAATGTGTGACTTGGAGCAGATGGTTTCATACAATACCTCTCTTCCCTTATGTGGTTCAGGGTTTTTGGTTTTAGGTTTTTCCTTGACCTCACAGAGCTTGGGCTGATATTGTGGGCTTTAAACACCCGTTGAGACACTGTATGTTATGTTGGGCTGTACAAATAAGCTTGACTTGACATTCAATAGGATGAATAGTACAGGTCGTTGGCAAATATTAGAGTTACAACAAAATACAGTATAGTTGTCATGGTGAAAATACAGTATATTTGTTGTGGTGCATATGTGGGCTGGTAATGCTAAAGTATGATGTTCATTGAAAATATGCCTCTCTCATTGAAGCACAATACAGGGTGCTCATTTCCATAGAGACTATATTTCAAGCTGTTTAACGGACAAAGCTACAGGCAGAAATGTTGACATGAAGGAGAATGGCTGTCTGTCCATTTAAATGCTGTGGTTGATCCATGTAATAGTCTACCTCACCAGTACCAGCGCTGTGCCACACCATTCTCCTTGCTTTTTATTTTTTCTTTGTGTAAACCATCCGCTACTTTTAAAACTAAAATGTTACTGAAAAGACACCATTAACTTGCAAGTCGGTGCAACTGGTTTCCAGTTAGTTGCACACCCAGATCGTGCTATGTTGTGCTGTGCTATAGCCGCTGTGCTATCGCAAGTGTCTTATTAACGCATGTGACGCTGATATTTCACAATTGTTACAGTATCCCTGTAACTGTGTCTGTCCGTGTTTTAAAGCCTGTTGTCGGCATCGAACTGGCTGGCTCTTAACGCCATGCTAAGCTACCCCTCCATCACCATGTTCAGCCAGAACAAAGAACAGTCAGAGAGCCACTCTCCAGGAACATCCAACAACTTTGTTGGTCTGAGGCAGCCCAGCCACCAATAACTTAGCTAACGCCGCTAACCGCTAGCTACAGCGGCTCTGCACAGGATTAGCGTTGCCTAGCCTTTTGCTGTCTTACCTAATAAATGTACTTTGTTAAACACAGATGATTCGCTTTAGCTAACATTTATGTTATTAGCTTGCCATAGTAGCTAGCATTAGCTACACGGCTAACGCGTTTGCTGAGGACAATCGAAGTTAACCTAACGGTTGTTGTTGGTCGCTAACGTTAACTAACTATTAACACTGGGCAGCTTAGCTCGCTAGCGAACTGCGCCGTTAACCGTTAAAAACTCCCCGGTGACTTTCATCACAGAGAGCCGGTTAATGGAGTGTATGTTAACGCCGGGCCTCATCGGTGTTCGTTACTACATTTGTAAGATCTGATAATGGAAAAGCTGGGTAACGTTACCATCGCCAACATCCATCCATCCGGTACACTCAGAGCTGGTTGTTGTCCTCCTCACACAGATTGAACAACCCAGCTCTCGATCCGAGCCCAGACCCCGCTGCTCTCATTGGACCGGGGCTGAGCGGCAGCCGGGCTCTCATTGGCGGAACGGCTGAACAACAGGCAGCAGGATGGACCGTCCGTCCGTCCACCCACCGAGGCCACATGGAACAATAACCAAGGCTAGACTGCGAACCGGGCAGAGGGCACGACTGCCCCCGAGTATCTGACCCCAGTGTCCCCGAAAGCCCCGCGTTCGTCATGTGTCAGCTGGCTCGTGGTAATCTGATAACATGCATGTAGGGATGTGTAGCTTTCAAGCACAGTATCAGCTGGATCTGGTGCTGAATCTTGTTTCAAAATCTAGATCTGAGGCCTCTGTCACTGCAAATGATATTCATTCTAGTTAACACAAGGCTGCTGTTGTAAAAACATGCACTGGGTATGGAAACTTTCCCTCAATTGTTTGTATTATAGTTTTTAACTGACTCATTTTAATACCCCATTTTGACATTATAACATTAGAAAATTATTATATAAATTATTCTGTACATTGTAGAAGCACCACCGTTCCTGACAGCTGTTTTTCATTCATTCATACTTTCTTCCCTGCAGATCCTCCAGGCTCTGTCAAATAGACCTTTGTCAACAGTGGAAGAAGTATTCGGATCCTTTGAAGTAGCACAATAACACAATGTAAACATGCTCTGTTACAAGTAAAAGTATTCATTATGTACATCGGCCCCTTTCTGAGTTTTATATATTACATCAGTAGATAATTATCATTGATGATCCATCCCAACAGGTGTTTTTTACTTCTTTTGACTGATTAGACATCTTATCAGGACTGTGTGTGTGCACAGACTGAGCTTAACTGACACTCATTCTCATTCTTTTTCACAGAAGACATTTCGATAAGTTACAATAGGAAAATCACAGGTGTAAAAAAATAAAAATTAGCCGTTGTCATGGTAAACTGGGAGACCGGTTACGTTATTAGTAACACCTGTGGTTTTACTAGTAAAGTACAAATGTCTGCTGTGGTGTGCATGCTGATCACTATAATGGCTTAATGGGAAATTTAAATTGAACAGAGACCTCATTCATGTTACCGATATTTAATTGCTTCAAGTCAAAATCTCTACTATGAAAAAGTCTGAATGTAAACCGTCAGTGAACTGAGATCCTCAGATGCACAGAGACATCCTTGTGCTTGCTTCAATGAGGTTTTTCCTTTATTAACTAATTAAATATAAGCCACCACCCATTACAGGGAATCTAATGAGATAAACCAATAGAAAAAACTATAAATTACATTTTTACTTTCAGCAAAAAAAAATGGGCCTGCTGCAACTTCTCTAGAGAAGGTTACAACCCACCAAGAGGACATGTGAAGTATGCGTGTGTGATTATAAAAGGATCATCGCAGCAGAAGCAGTCAGAAACAGTCAGAAACACAGGGACTCTGGCTTCAGTTCTCCACTAGGTCTCTTTAATACAAGATGCTTTTGTCAAAAAGGAAGGTGTAATGCAATGTTGAGGCTCCAGAAATGGAAATAAAAACCCCAGGCTTTCAAAAATGCCTGGATACCATGCTGATCCACAGGACCAGAATTAAAGCAACATCAGTACAAACATAAAAAAATAGATCTCTCCATTGCCACTGACAACTCAACGCACGTTACTTCCTGGGATTTGCAGTTTGCGAAGTTTGTTGAACAACTCCAGGTACTGAGTCATCGTGTCAACGCAGTCTGCCGGTGCGAAGAGTCCTTCAGGCTTAGCAGCAAACACGGACGGCAGTTCGGGGACGCTGGGGCCAAGAAAGGACTGCATGAACTCCTTGGTGAGATTCCAGCAGTCCCCTGGAACCACACAGGGACAGTACTCCACCTGAGGAAACACACCAAGAGTTAATGCAGTCACAGTGGGGAAATTTAATGTTCCCACTCTCACTAATATTCATTTAACGACATACCTCTACTGATATCCCTCTGGCACTGGAGCTCATTGTCACAGTACCAACTTTTATCAAGAAGTCACAGTAGCGGTACCTAGAGCCACGACACTCCACCTTGTGCCCCTTGGCATTTTGGAAGTGACTTTTTAGCTTCACCATGAGAACGTCAAAGTTTGCATCGGCTACCAGACAGGGTCCGCCTTCAAACAGACCCAGGCAGCTGAGGGGAGTCTCAGAGTTGTGCATCACGTATAAGAGCTTGGAGGGCTGACCTGTAACAAGACTGACTGTCAGAGGTGTCAAGTAAAAGTACTGTACTTATGTAGAGTTTTGAAGTATTGGTACTTTGTGAGATACGTTTAACACGATGCGATTTGTACATTGTAACATTGTAATTTTTATTCCATTACATTTATCTGATGGCCATAGTCAGTGTAGTTACTAGTTACTTGAGGCTTTCCATGCAAAAACACAACAAACTATTAAAATATGGTGAATTGTTATAGTTTAAATTAGCCAGCAGCATAATTGTAGCAGTCTATGGAGTCGTCCAAGTACATGTAAATACTTGTTATAACAATACTGTATGCTAATACTATAAGACAGTGAGAAACCATTCTAATACGATTTCTCATATATGCTGTCACTTACATTTTTGAATACAGGATCTTCACATTTGAGGGATTATCAATTCATTTTTGTACTGATACTAGCACTTCATCTATTTTAAACATGAAGACCAGTTAGAAGGTATAATGAGTACGATTTGTTGTTTGCTGTTTGTAAACGCAACATTCAAAGTTGGCCCCTCCTCCCCGGCTCAAAGCGCATGCACTTCTGGTGGTCCCACGTGCTTACAATCTGGCAGCTACTCGCTATGTTTTTATAGAGTCCCGCCCTCACACCCTGCGCACTGTTATTGGCTGGGGGCTACACACCACTGCCCAAAGGTTGACGCCCAGAAACGTCCCGAACACAGCAAAACAAGAAAATACAGGCAGAGGGCAGGGTCTCTGCAGATACAGACACCGCCACACACTTCTAGTGGGTCATAAGTGATGATTGAGAGGGATTATTTTTGTATGAGTCTATACATTGTTTTTTAGGAAAATCCTACTCGTTATACCTTTAACCTGTCATGAGGACAACACTCAGCCTGTGAAAACATTTGTATAACATCTTCTGTGGCTCTGGAGGGGGCTTTCTAAAGAGAAAATAACCCTGAGGATGTCATCAGGGTCATCTCGGCTTGGGCTTGAGACTTCAAATTAAGTAACAGAAACCCTGCGATACAAATTAAGGACATGGACTGTGAAAGTTGTGAGACTTTATCAGGCAGGGAGGGTCTAAAGAATGTCGCTATTGAGTTGATTGCGGGAAATGTAGGATTCAGAGACTCTGGAGCAATATTATAGACTAAAAGTCAGGATATTTTGGTTTCTGCTGCTTGGCCGTTCTTTTTAAAAATCTGTATCTTGTATTGCTCAATATTAAATTGCAGGAATATCCCCTGTCCCTCCTCAATATGGTGAGAGTAATGCTAATATAATATAAATATCCAATATCTTCTAATGTTCTTAGACAATATATCAGAACGATTAGGTTAAAAATGATCCTCAAAGAAAAAGCAGAGGCTTGAATATTACCGGTGACATTTGTGGCATGGTAAGTCTCACAGTCTACACAGAAGCTGCCCTGCTTCACAGCACCCAGCTGCTCCAGCTTCTTGTGCAGGATATCCACAGTCTGCTGCACGCTCTTCCCCTCTGCCACGGGCACCTGGCACACACTGCAGGGCAGACAAGGCACCACATCATGTTAGAAAACAGCAGTGTAATCTGTAGGTATGGACTGAGAAGCCAAGTAACATCCGCTCTTTAGTTGTTATGGGCAACGCTCGCGATGCAGCGCTGCCAAGTGACATAAAAACATATGTGCTATGCTCGAGGCGAGATGCTGAAGATGTAGTTATATGTTAATTAACGTAATAATGTTCCAAACATTGTTAAAACTTTAAATAAAGCTTAAACCATAAAGAAATCATCTCACCAAGTGACCCCCATCGATGATGTTCAGCCTCCAATTGTTTTCTTGGCTATCGGTTGAATACTTCCGGGTGAAAAGTGAGTCTTCCGGTAAAGTTGAATCAGCGTATTTCAGATTTTAAACAGCCAATATACATTTTTGATAATTCATGATGCTGAACATTCATATAACGTCGACAATAAAACAGTTTAACGCCAACAAAAACGGCTAACATTACTCTACATTTTTGCTAGGTTAAAGAAGTTTCTTTACGTGACGTAAAACACGTCACTTCCTGCTGCTATGGCCGTCCGCACGTGTTGAACAAGCGACTGTTTACAGTACTTGTTAATTCTTGACTTAAAGTAGCACGTGCTAACAAAAAATACCACTATTGTGGCTACATCTCGTGTCTAACTGTAGTGATGCCGAAAGTGAAAAGATCCAAAGGCGGCGGAGGAGGAGAGAAGAGCGGAGGAGCGGTGGCGCTGGCCGACCAGATCCTGCAGGCGGACACGGTGCGAGCCCGAGGCCGGATGAAGAGCAGAGACAGCCGGGCAGAAAACGAAGACAAGTACGTAGACGAGCGTCTGTCGCGGAAGATCTTACAGCAGGCCCGAATTCAACAAGAGGAGCTTCAGACCGAATATGGCCTGGCACCAGAGAAGAAGAAAGCACCAGTTACTGTTCTCGGTAATGTTGGAGGTATGTCCCTCCCAGTATGAACTACATCAACATTATAGAAAGTGTCTCAAGTTTCGCATGAAATTCATTATAATTGACAGATATTTGAATAGAGTGTGGTGTGACATGGCTAGTCACACCAGACTCTATTCAAATATCTGTCAATTTTAATCATACGTGTCCATACAGGCACAGGTATGGAGGGTTAAGTTAATGGGAAAGTTCACACTCTTGTAAGTGATTTGTAGTTTTACATCTTGAACATTAATTATACAGTACTTACTGAAAATTAGACTACATAGAGTTGGTGAAGGAAACTGACAGAAAAGTTAAAAAAAAAATCAGGAATATCTGATAAAAGGAAAAACCTTGAGACATTACACAAATCCACTGAATATCTTGGATAGTGTAAAGATGATATGAAGTGTATTTCTTAAAACAGCACAGTGCGAATGTGACTATCTAGTTGAACCATCTTTATCTTGTAATCCAATTTTAGGGTCTGATGCTCAGGATGCAGACTCAGATGAGGAGTGGCCAGCGCTGGGAGCAGCAGGTGCTGGTGACAGCGATGCTGGGTGTGACACTGAAGTCGTGGTTGACCCAGATGATGAGAAGGCCATTGAGATGTTCATGAATAAAAACCCTCCGATGAGGCAAGATGCAACAGAATCTGGACTTTATCTTGAAATAAGCTGTAGAGGTTGAACTTTAAATGACACACACCATGAGCTGAGTTTCTATTTCAAATGCTTAGCTGTGTTTCCCGTTTGTGTTCTTTGTAGGCGGACCTTAGCTGATATTATCATGGAGAAGATTACAGAGAAGCAGACTGAGGTGGGAACAGTGATGTCAGAGGTATCAGGGTGTCCAATGCCCCAGCTGGACCCGAGGATAGTAGAAGTGTACAGAGGTGTCAATAAGGTGAGTTATGTCAGTTGTCTTTTAGTGAGTGCACAACACACCAACCTACAGTATGTACAGGTGATTAAAAAAGGGAAAACCTCAATAAATGAGTAAGGAAAAACGAATAATACTACTGCTGTCACACTCCAGATCTCAACCCAGTAGATGATCTGTACAAGATGTTGAAACGAGTTAGACAGAACCATCATCAAACTGCCCCAAATGAGGGAATATTTTTTGGAAGAACAGTGTTCATCCCTCCAGTAGAGTTTCAGAGACTTGCATTTGTGTTCTGGAGGCTCGTGGTGGCCAAAAACCTTATTAAGACACTTTATCATGGTTTTTCCTTTAATTTCATCCCATGTGTAGCTGTCTCATGTGATGCAGTGCCTACGAAAAGTATTGACTCCCTTGGAAATTTTCATGTTTTATTGTCTTACAACATTTATTCAAAGGGGTATTAATGTGGCTTTTTTTTGACACTTTGACCTTTTAATGTCAAAATGAAAACAGATCTCTACACAGTGATCTAAATGACTTACAAATATAGCAGTCAATTAGTCACATAATTCGTTTAAATAAATGACTAATGAGGGTGGTGGCCTGAATCTGGGCACTTTCCCTTACAGCTTACCACTAATGAGGTGCCCTTGAGAAAAACCTTTAACCCCAACTGCTTCAGAGGAGCTGCCCAGTGGCCAGCAGGTGAGACTGTGGTTGTACTGGGAAGCTTCCAGGTGTGAATACGTGTAACTGTGAGTGTGATCAGGGTGTTCCTGCAGAAGACAGCTGGGCTCTCATTGAAACTTCTCTGAATAAATAAAGGTTAAAGAAAAAGGGAGAGCACCTTTTAGTTGTAGTAACTTTGATAATTTGTTGTAAGACAATAAAACTTAAAAGGGGCAAAGTGGTGTACCAGTATTCCCCCAAGCAGTGTTCATTGGTGGAAGTGTTTAATCTGGATTCGTACGGGTGCTGGAAATCCTTGAAAATGCTTGAATTTTAATGTAGTGCTTTCAAGGTTTGAAAAGTGCTTGGATTTTGAATTTAAGTGCTTGAAAGTGCTTCTAAGTCCCTTGATATAATGAATTGCTATCGGACTGAATAGTTTGCTTTTAAGATAAAGAAATGATATAAGTCAGAGAGAGCTTAATTGATTTGAGTATAATTTACCACAGCCATAAGATGGTGGAAAAGCTTGAAAATGCACCTTCAAAATGCTTGAGAAGTGCTTGAATTTGACTTTGGAAAAGGTGTAGTAACCCTGTGTTTTGCACAAGTCTACGAACACACAACCTGTCTCTTGAAGAGGTCTCATTAAGAGGTTCTCTGGAGTACCTAAAGAGTCCATTTAGTGCCTGACTGTATATGTGAAGATTTTCTAGAGAGGTGTTAAATGATAGTTGTCATTTTCTGTTCTTTTGCTTCAGGTCCTGTCAAAATATCGCAGCGGTAAATTGCCAAAGGCTTTTAAAATAATCCCAGCACTTTCAAACTGGGAGCAGGTTCTCTATTTGACTGACCCTGAGACCTGGACTGCAGCTGCCATGTACCAAGCAACAAGGTGAGTCCCCACGTTTTTTGGGTGTGGCTTGAACACCGAGAGAGTTATAATATTTACTGCAGAAACTTCAACATGGTACAATGAAGCATTTTTTTCTATGCTTTTGTTGTAGAATCTTCTCGTCCAATCTGAAAGAGCGAATGGCCCAGCGGTTTTACAACTTGGTGCTGCTGCCCCGAGTGCGGGATGACATCGCAGAGTACAAGAAACTCAACTTTCACCTCTACAGTGCCCTGAAGAAGGCTTTGTTCAAACCAGGAGCATGGTTTAAAGGTGAGACAGACAGCTAAACCATTTTAAAGGATATTTAGCTTAAGAGAGAGAAGATTGATATCAGAGCTGCGACGATTAGTCGATTAATTGATTGGTTGATTGACAGAAAATTTCTAAACAGCTGTTTTAAAAAATTGATTAATCTTCATTATTCAAATTTTTTTGGGAACAACAGCGATCAACAGCGATCTGAAAGTGGCTGAAAGCTGCAAAGTGTGTCGACAACTCGCGGTGGCAGATGTAGTACTAGTGGCCCTTTCACATGACCAGGAGTCGTTTGATTCATTCTTAATGTAAAATATTGCTCAATTAAAGTATTTAAAGTATTTTTTATTTAATTTAAGGACTGAATTCATTAGTGCAACTCCTCTAGCTGTTATTAAAATCTTACATTTTCACTGGTTCCATCACTTGTAACGGGTAAATAATGTCCCACCTCCTCTATGGCAAGCTGAGGGTGAAATCAAAATGGTGTTAGAGTAAAATTGTTCCTGATATGACTTGCATTACTAGTTTCATTAAGTGCCCAGTGAATGCTGGTCTGAGCTCTCGTCTCAACGTGACCCTTGAAAATAAAAAGTGGGTGAAGTGAATGGAGGAGGATTTGACAGCTTGTTGCAAAGAAGAAAATACAAGCTTTCTGGGACGTGTCACGTTTCTAATTTCAGCACTAAATTTAGACATTTTATTCTGAGGACACTGACAGAGGATTAGTTGGTGTCCACAGGGTAAATAACACCATTGCTTCTGGAAGCTCAGTAATTAAACACACTCAAATTTAATTGGGTCGAATCATCCTTCATGTATCTCAAATTCGTTTTGGCCAATGATCGTTGAGGATTTTTTTTTCTCTAATCCTGTCGGTCCTTCACAAACTGTCCCAGTTTGATGGGACTATTTTCCCCAAACATCCCGTGACCCATATCTTGAAAACCACCAGTATGAGACAACACCACTAAGTGGCACTGTTGCTCAGAAATACATTGAACTGTGTACCCCGTACAGTATGAATGAGAGAGCTAATTGACCACTAGCGATCGGCTTTTTCCATCTTCCATTATTGGCGTCCATTCAATTTGCAGAAGAAATTAAATATTTAAGTAATGAAATTACTTGAAAGGGATGGTTAATTTGATGTTTTTCCGTGTAGTCAATGCACCTGAAGGCTCTGAAATAACATGTTATATCATTGTTTTTC
>NTHP01000039.1:1971191-1997462 GCA_003416845.1 Oplegnathus fasciatus
TGAATGCAAGATGTTAACCTTTTGACAGTTAAATCACAATCAGGCATTCCAATAAGTATCCATCTTGACTGTGTGCTTTTGAATCAGAGTAGCTTACTGTGAGCAGAATAGCTGTTGGTGTGTGCATTAAGTACCTGTAAAGGTTTATATTAAATGGGCAGTCTGCTGATTTTAAATGTTAAAGTCAGTTTCATATTTGAGTTACTGTAATTACCACTTTCTGACTGGTAGTAATAGTGTCCAAGTCCTAAGTATGACTAGGAAACTCCAATATATCCTTCTTGGTGCATAATAATACAGAAGTACCTGGAAACTAAACCAACATGTGGATGCTCCACATCAGTCAAAGTCTGTCGTCAAGGTAATTAAACCTTAATGTTGTCAGTGCACAGTATTTTTAACTATAACACGGCCAACTCTCCATCATGAGTGATCCGATGATGTGAAGGCTCCCAAGTCGTAAACATGAGAATCTCTACCATCCATCCCACATGACGTGAACATGGCATAATGGAAGATGCTATTGACTTGCATCATTGGAAGTGTGGAATCCAGTATTTTTGGAGCTTTACCCAGTTTAAAAGTCAGGTTTTATCTTGGCCTCTGCTGCAGCGATTTTGACCTTTTTTTCTCCCGTCTCTCACAGTACTTTTAATATTTTGTGCCTCTTCTGTCACGCAGGTATACTGATTCCTCTGTGTGAATCTGGGACATGTACTCTCAGGGAAGCCATCATCATCGGAAGCATACTCACAAAGTGCTCTATCCCTGTGCTCCACTCCAGGTGAGGTTTCCTTTCAGTGACGCACACCAGCAGACAGATGTCAGCATCTTATCATTAGGTGGAGGATTCAGCCGGGTGTCCCTGAAAGCTTTTATATTGTGTGGTGTTGGCAAAGTAAGGTCATGGTTACATAACATGGAAGGTTGTATAACCTACACAATCGTTCTTGTCTTTCAGCGCTGCAATGCTTAAGTTGGCAGAGATGGAGTACAACGGCGCCAACAGCATTTTCCTGCGCCTCTTGCTAGACAAGAAATACGCCCTGCCTTTCCGTGTCCTAGATGCCTTGGTGGCCCACTTCCTGTCCTTCCGCAGTGAAAAACGTGTGCTTCCTGTGCTGTGGCATCAGAGTTTGCTCACCCTGGCTCAGCGCTACAAGGCTGACCTGGCCTCCGAACAGAAGGCGTCGCTGCTGGAGCTGCTTAAGATACAAACGCACCCTCAGATCTCTGCAGAGATTCGCAGAGAGCTGCAAAACTCTGAGTCGAGGGATATTGAAATCGGGCTCCCCGCTGCAGTTGAAATGGACTGAGGATTCAGTCTGGTCTGGCACATCCTCCTCCTCCTCCTCTGATGCAAATGATTCATGGTTTCTTCATTTGAATAAGAGCAACTTTGTTGTTTGGAAGCAACAATTTGGATTAAAAACAAGCTGAAAAGTTGGTCAGGGATCTTGTGTTTCTCTCTGTTTCATGTTCAGAACTGTTTAAGCCGAACACAAGATGGATGGTAAAAGCAAGTTGACAGCTGTCTATTTGGTTTGACTTGTAATATGTTCAAACCAGATATCATGACATGATTAGCAGTCACAGCCTGGTTTTCAAAACATTTACTTTACCTGCCTTGGTATCTTGAAATGGAAAATAGATTTTGATACTGTAGGTATACCAAATTTTCTGGAGCATATTTAGCCCTCTCTGACCTGTCAATTTTGCTTTTGTTTGTGTTGTGTTTCAGTGTTTAACTGTGTCAGCAAACATACAGACTCATTCATCATTCATTGAACACACAAACCTTTTGAAATTAGTAATAAAATAAATATACTAATATTAAAATACAAAAATATCTAGCAAATAGTCAATATCTAAAAAAAGGAAAAGAAAGTGAGTATTTTTACTCACCAAACAACTCTTCATGAGACTTGTAATTCTGGACACAAGACTCAATGTAAATGTGAAATTTACCCTTTAAAAGTATGTTAATAAAAGACAGTGTAAATAAAACAATGAGTTATTGTTACATCAAATTCAGCTTTGCCCCAGATGAAAGGGTAATGCTCAGTTTCACTGAAAACAAATTCCTCTATAAATTTTAGTTAGTTATTTACCTCAGGGATGACATAAGCTTTCTGAATGTTAAACCACTCTCTCTTGGACAGAGTTTCCAGACCGGCAGTGTCACAGATCTCCAGAAATGGACTGCACTCGTTGCCGGTGGCAAAACTAGCTGCAGGGATAGAAACATTGCACTCCATCAATCCTCTGACCAAAGGCTGTGAGTTCCAGGTGTAGTCATGGCCATCAGTGCATTCTGTCTTAATCTGTAGTCCAAATCCACTTTTCCTTAGGGTTGGTGGCTGGACTAGACATTTGCCACAACCCTCCCAGTGGCACACATAGAAGAGCTTTAACAGTTCTTGGATGGACACGATGCTCTTTCTGTCCTGAGAGAGATTTAGTTCCTCATCTGCCACATCACTCACACTCTCATTCTCATCACTGATGCTTTCAAAATCACTCATTTTGAACTCTTCATCATACTCAGCATTTGAGCCCTCCTCCATTGAGCTGCCCCCCTCAGACCCCTCCCTTTCTTCAGCACTCAAGCATGCAACAGGTTGTGGTGATGAAGGTCTGAATTCCTCAACTGGTTTGCCGTAAGAGTGATCATGGGTAAGGACTTGGGTCAATTGTATATCATCTGTCATAGTGCCTTTATTGCTGTACTTACTAGTAGTCACTGTCATTTCCTGCTGACATTGATCTGTCTGGGTACTCACACTGACCCTTTCTATAATTTCCTGCTCTTCCTCAACACTGATGTCCCTCTCTGTCATACAACTGCTGCTGTTGTCTAACAGATGCATGCATGTTTGCCTGACCTATGAAAATAGAGAAACTGGGGTCAGGTTAGGGTTGGTTAATCATCCTCCCTTCTTTTCTCTCTCCCTTCCTGTTGGACATATCTTTGGCTCGGTGAAGTTGGCTCCCAATTTAATCAAAACAAAAAAATTACAATATATATTTGTGCTGTTTTTCTCCAGTAAGTGCTGTCTTTTATTAATGCAAATACAACTAATAATTTGTTTTTGTAACATGGGACATCCAAAGAGGCAATAAATTAGTGCTGGGTTTTTCAGCTAAAATCATTGTTTTTGTGATAGGCTATTAAAGATATATGTACTATAAAATAGATCTGGAGCTGGCTTTTGGGCACAGTTGGAAAATGTGGACCTGCCACTGTAGTATTCCAGCAGGGGGCCAGTGTCAGAGGCTGTATAAAATACACCAGTTTGTGAAACAAAAAACAAACAAAAAGTAACCAGCATGCATTAGGGGAGGGGGGCAACTTCACTGATTTACTTTTCTGACATGCTATAACCTAATACCACCTTTGACAGTATGTTTATAGTAATGCCATGTTGTTCTTTCACAGGAAGGTTCCAAGGACAAGATCCTACTTCTTCCTACTCCACATTTTGGGATAATAAAGTTTTTAAAAAATTAAGTGTTGTGGTTATTCTTGAGAAAACCTTTTGCACTTAAGATGCCATGTCTTATTTTTCTTTGTGTAGACTTCAACAGTTGTCAGTTTAGTCCATTTGAATCATGCACAGTGCAATGTCAGAACTTAACCTGCCAGCTTGTTATTTATGGCAAACTGTTAACAGTAATGAAAGATATGTGAGGTGTAGTGCACCTTATTCAAGCAAATGGGTGAAGGCCAAAGCAACGTGGCCAATCAGAGAGCTTGTTAATACCAATTGCTTCTCCAGTGAGGCAGGAGTAGTTAAGTGAAGGCAGAGGTGTGATGGAATTATTACATGAATAGACTACCAAATATGACACCTGACTCAGTGTCTTCTGATGAAATGCCATACTTTTGGAAAACTTTTTTTTTCTTGTTTTAGCAATTATTTTGCCAAATAGCTATGGAAATTTTAACTTAACCATATTATCTGAATGGATATCAACTAAAGTTACTACTATGAGGGGATTACTACTTCTTACTGAAGCAGGAAAAAAAACCGAAGCCCAAACGAAACTGGACGGAGACTGTAAGCTGAAGAAAATATTTTTTAATTCTACGGAGGTGCTGGTGGATATTATGAGTCCCTATCCTGCCATGGTAAGAAAGTTGGGTTGTTAATTTGCTTGTTATGGTTAATGAGGCGCACATATCGTGATGAACAGGCCGATGTGGTGTTGCTCTTTAATCACCTCTCTCTGCTCTGCCAGATGGGCGCGCTGTTGGGCCCTTTCCTTACGGCGCACAGCTAGTTCTTTGTTAGCAGACTGTGCCGGCCGGTCCGTGCACCCTACCTTATAAGAGGAAAAGTCAAACACAGAGGGAGCAGCCTCGGACTCCAGCTTGTTGGTGTGGCGAACCACCAGTACGCCAGACTCAAAAACCCTCTCCTCCACATAGTCAAAGTGCTCACTACAAACCCTAGCATCACAGCTAACTGGAGGATGCTCTCGCTTCAGTGCGGCTAGCCAACGATGAAGAACTACTTGCCGCTTCAGAGGCAAAACATGAAAGTCGACAGTCTTCCCTTGGTTTTTGACTCTATAAAATTCATTGCTGCATCCAGGGGCAATACAAAAGTGACCCCCCTTGCATTGCTTTTTAGTTTGGGGTTCCTTATTTTCCATTGTATCAGTAATTGTCAGTGCTATCACTAGTTAGCTAACGCTAATATGAATTTAAAGCCAGCCAACCACATGACGTCACATTCTACGCTTGGACAAGATGGAGCTGCGCTTCTCTGAAAAATGTAATTTAGATTACTTTTTATTTTAATCCAGTTTCACTGACAGTGTTAAACCTATAAGGATTTTTTAGAGTGAGAATCCATCTTGTAAATTATGCTAAGTACATCTAGTGTTTCATGTCCACTTTAATATTCCCGCCGCTGATGCTCTTGCATGCGCGAGACATTGAAGTCCGCCCGCAAGTGTGCATGCCCTGTCTCCTTCTCCTAGGAGTATTTTTAATTTGGAGAGGTTATTAAGCTCTTTGAAATCTGAAATTACAGAGTTGAACTTGTTAAAGTAAATGTTCCTGAATGTTTTCAATCTCTCTCTCTGTCTCTAGTCTGTCTAGTTTTTCGAATCTTAGTGACTTGATTACCAGAACCAGAAATCCGAGTGTCTCATTCACATCCAGCTTCGCAGAGCTGTTTCAGGTTTAATTCATTCACATCTAAAACCTACCTGTCACACACACACTAGTACATTACTACACTACTAAAGCCTATACAACTACCACAACCACTGCCTATAGTAATACTATTACTACATATTGTACTTGTACTGGTACTAGTACCTTTACTTTTACTACTGCATATACTACAACTGCTGCATATATAACTGCTACTGCTACTGCTATTGCCTATAGTACTGCTACCACTACTGCAGCTTATACAAATACCACTACTACTGGCTATACTAGTACTACAACTACAGCCTATACTGGTGCTATTATTTCTGCTGCTACTACTACTACTACTACTATTAATATTACTACTAATAATAATAATAGTAATAATATTATTAATAGTATTTGCTACTGCTATGTGTGACACAGACATATACACACATAATGACACACATACATAAGGATATTTATGCTTCTCTTCAACTTTTTTCTGCCTTTTATGCTTTTTAAAGTATTAACTTTCTCTCTCTCTGACTCTTTCTCTCTCTCCCTCTTTATGTCTCTCTCTGTGTCTGGCTTTTGTTTTTTGACTTAAGCCCTTCAACCCCAAAAGCACAACTATAGACAGAACGATGATAGATAGATAGATAGATAGATAGATAGATAGATAGATAGATAGATAGATTCAGGGATTTATTTTCATGGCCACCCATCAGTTGTTGTGGCATTAGATATTATATTATAATAGCCAGGAGATCACCAAAGCCAATAGACAGTGTGAGTAAACATATATGTCTTCGAAGAATTACGTTAAGTAGATTTCCCTGCGTAGTGATTTGGATGCCAGAAATTCCGAGTGTACTTGAATGTCTCAGTTAGTACAACCCTCGCAACGCCGCTGCTTCCTCACTCTGCTCTGGATTACTTTGTGGTAAGTAGCACAGGTATCTGTCCTAACATCTAATCACTATATCTACAGTTTGGTGTTTTAAAATGACACAAAATGAGGTTATGACTAATATAGAGTTCACACATCACGGGAAGGAAAAAATATTTGCTTTGTGTGGCATTACAAAGTCCAAATATTTAGATAGCTAATTTAGTGTTAGCTCAATCCTAGCTAGCAAAGCTAGCGCCGCTAACGCTAGCATCATTGCTAACGCTAGCATCGTAACGAAACGCTAACGAAAGTTTTAGGGCAGAAAAGGGGAAAAATCAAAGAGGTATGGTTTATTTCCATCAAACAGCGTCTTCTTTACTAACTCACCCAACCACCATAATACCAATGAATGTACACAGTGAACTGAGTTCTTATCGGCCATTTAAGCTTTGAGCCAGCACCCGGTCAGGTTAGGCTAATATAAGTGTGGCTGTGTCTGAAATCACTCGCCATTTTGTAGTGCTCTCCGAATGTATAGTGAGAATTATTATACCCTATATAGTGGACTCAAAGTATCCCACAATGCATTGCGAAAAGCAGTGTACAACCGATGGTCACTAACCAAGCATTATGTACCGTCATGCATTGCGCTGAAAGAAAAAATGGCAGACGGACGAGAGAAGAGAGAGCGCGGCGAAAGCAGCAACCTGTCGTACAAATGTAAGTAATTTTCCATTTGACTTTCGATGATATGTTGAAGTTTGTTTTACAAGTTTCTTAGCCATGTAACAAATTGTGAATTTAATGTGTAATGTTATTTATTACGCCGTAACAGCACAAATCACGGCTAGCGACCCAGCTCACTAACGCTAGCTAGCCCTATTCTGTACAGCAATTGCCATTGGCAGTGCCGCTAAGTTAAAACTAGATGGGCTACATTTTTTTAATTCGTGAGTAGCGAAATTACATTGGAGTGTCCCATAATCACTAGAGAAATATCGATTGTTAATGGGTCAATGACAAATAAGGCTTCTAAAAAGCTCATTTTAAAAAGTCTTTTCAAAGTAGACGCATATTTTTGTGTCTGGAACAATGTGTTTAAACAAGTCTCATTTGTCAAATAACTTTTCAAAGTGTTTAAATTCATTTTTTAACCGTATTTTTAATTTCAACACCCAAAAAATGTCAGGTGGTGCAACCACATATTTGTAAAAAAATACATATATTCCTACTATTTATTCAAAGTCAAATCTTTGGCAAGTATCCCTTAGAGTGTCTACAGTGCCTAACACATTATTATTTTGTGGTTGTGTTTTGTATTTACAATAATTTAAGATCATTGCATTCTATTGGCCAGGTATTTAGAATCTCTAGCATCCGATTTTACATTTAAAGAAAGAAAAATAATTATACAAATATTCGAATGAATGCATTCAGTAAAATAACTATTCAGATTATAGTTATCAACCATTTGTCACTTTAACCTATTATTTATTGATTTAAATGAATATTTTATCTGGTCGCACCACCTGACAATTATCAGTTGTGCCACCTGACAACATTAGTAATGACAGGAAACATGCTGAATAATTACATTTTTAATTTCAAATACAAAAAAGTGATTTAGTCAACAGTTTCTGAAAGAATAAAAGAATTGATCAAAAACAGGACACGTTACATGACATCACATTTGGTACATTGCAACTGGAATAGGCTACAGTGCATTAGATTGATTAGATACACTGTAATGGATTCTGACAATAAGAACTGATGTTTTAGTTTGATACATTTAAAAAGAAATATCAGCTTAAGTCCACTGAAAATTTTAATGTCAAATATCCAAATGAATTCATCAAAAGTCGTCTAAGATTTTAAAACGTTAAATGCACAGCAACTGGAATCCAACGCTATATAATAACAACATACTAAATAAAAATGGCTTGTGACTTAACAACAAAGTCATGTTTGAGTTTGATTAAAAAACACTTGGAGAACTTTGAAACTCATGACAAAATATTTCAAAACATTTTGAAATGTTCAACACTGGTAGAAGGCTAATATCCCATTTAAAGTGTGCATACTAAAGCAGTCCCATCCTGCATGAGTTAGCCATGTGTGGCGTGAATTCAGAGGCTCTGGCTCTGAGATCACTTGGAGCACATCAATTGTGTAGTAAAAAATTTTGTCAGCAGGATGGGGCCAAGTGAACACATTTTTCCTTCCCAACTGCTGCATGCAGCTCACCTCAGTCTCATCACCAATTACCTGAAGAACCTGTCCCACAAACGGCCAACCTTCACATTTCACTAAGATGAACTTCCCATTCAGATCATTGTCATCCTGGACACTGGCCTTGGCACTAGCTGTTTGCAGGTTAACCATTGTGGGATTGTGGCACTGGCAGATTTGTGGTCTGCTGCAGAAGCAGGAAATCTCCCTGTGCATGGGCCAGTGGAGATGACCTGGTGCATAGCCAAAGTTCCCTTTACAGGGGGCACAACTTCAGGGACTGCTTCATCAAAGCTTCTGATGTCCTCCTCACTCACCCAGAAGAACTTGACGTCAGATTCTCTCTGTGTTAGGAGTTTGTAGAAATCTTCTGGGGTCTGGACATCTGCACCCCTTTGGACAGCAGAGTCAGCAGTATGCTTGACTGCACCACCAACTCCATTGGGGGCGCCTTTTCCGTGGGACTTCTCAGAGAAGTTCCAGGTCACCTGCTGGAAGCCTGAGAGGAAGGGGATGGTGCTGAGCAAATAAAAATTCTTTTTATTACGGTACTGAGTGACTGGACCATCGCTCATCACATGTAAAGTTGTGGGAGACGGATTGCATTTCTCCATCACATCCCTTAGCACTGGCTCCAAGTGGGCCCACACAGCTCTCTCATCATGTCGAAGGGATGCAGAGATGGTGCAGTGTAGGCCACACATGTGTGGACTGTGGCCTGCCTCCAAAATGAAAAGACTGCACCTCACTATTAAATTTGCAGGAGAAATTCTCTGAAAAAAACCACATGGACGACAACTTCATCTTCTCTTAAGCTTTCTTATAAAGCCCTGCACTCTTTGGCTTGGTGCAACCAATTGTAGTGGTGTTTGGCTAGGCTGTCGAGCTTCTGATTGAAAAGGTTCAACAGTTCAGACCATGTTCCATTTTGTGCTTCTTTGACAAAATTCATGTATGTCTTATGCCCCTCTGTCACGGGTTTTCTTTTCCATTGATGCCAGGTCACAGTTTCTTCAGCCTGGGGTATTGCAACTTCTACCTCATTGTAGCAGCATTTGGCACAGACTTGATACATGCATGACTTGTTGTCTGGACTGCACACAATTCAGGACAACAGCTGAGAAGTACTGGTAGTTTTCAGAAGACCTTTCTGCTGCAGTTTTTCAGTCAAAAGTTTGACATTCTCATGGTCCAAGCATGCACAAGTGTTCCTGACTGACACTTTTGGCTGTGTTACATAGAAAGGACAATATCGAACAAATTGTCTGTAAGACAGCCTGTGGGACTTTTGCATTTCTGAATTATACTGCAGATGGAGTTCAGTGAAGGGTTTAACTAACACACGCCTCTGTTGTTTGTTTTTGTTTTTTGTGACCGTATCCATTCTCCCTGGCAGTAAGCGACTGTTCTCATCTCGACAGAGGAAGTCAACAACTCTCTCTCTTCTCTGGATGGCCAGTTTCTTTGCAATCCTAGATCTGTTCCCTTCAGTTGTAGATTTTGCTTTTGCTTCTCAGACTTCTTTTTCCTTAATCTTTCTATGCGCTTTCGTAATTTTTCAGACTCTCTTTTGGCAGCTTGCATTTCTCTTTTCATTTTGTGCATTTTACGGTGCAACTTTGCTTTCTCTCTTTGCCATTTGATGTCACTGCTTGCTACTCTCTGTGGTGTTGAGGATGCTCTGGGTTGCTCTACATCTACACTGACAATATTCTCTCTATCAATGTTGGGAGGTTATGCTGAAGCTTTGCTGGGAGTTCTACAGGAGTTGTATCCACTGACTCAGGTGTGAAATTCAAGATTTCCTCCATAGCCCCTTTCCTTTCCCTGTGCTTTCTCTGGTCTTGCTTCCACTGTTGCCTCACTTTTTCCTGTTCTGTTCTGGACAGCTGGCTGATGGGGGGTTTCATGATTTTTCCCTCTCTCTTCCTACTCTGATAACTATAAAACATAAAAACATGTCCATGAGAACTAATAAACCGGCATATTCCCATTTAAAAACTGGAAAGGTACAAAGGTAAAAGAAATAACTGCTAATAATAAACTGTTATCCAGACTTGCATTATAGTTTATCAAGATGTACTACCTCGCTTTTCTTTTTGCAAGATATGCGTCTCTTGCAGCTGAATCATTTTTAAGGCGGTCCCTATGTCGTGCTGATTTCTCTTTACTTGACAGAGGCATCTAAAATAATTACAAATTATTAGCATGAAAAAAGTGTATAATGTCTATAATTAAAACTATTAAACATTTTAGAAATATAATAAAAAAAATATAGAGCTTTTAATAGCATTATTTATTTCATATAGTGACATTCCTTGCAGTTGCACCACCTGACTTACTGGTTGCGCCACCTGACTTTTGCAAGTCATTTCAAATTAAACAGGCATCTACTTGGACACCTGTGTTAACTTTAGCACTTTAGCACAAGTTCATAATTATAATTTCTAAATAAAATAAAGAGTTTTATAATAAAATAACATTTTCCTAGTTTTACATTGGTTGTACTGCCTGACATGGAAAGTGTACCAGCCTACTTATGAGTTGAAAATAGCTAATTTTATCAATATTTGAGGAAGATCTACAAACCTTTTCACTCAGCCATGAAGGTCACTTGGGGTCCTCTAGATGATGCAATATCCTGTTTACTGTTATTACCACTTCGCTTCATAATAAAAGTCCCATGATTACAGTTGTGCCACCCTGACATTTGAGAACATGCAAATTGCTGGACAAAAGTTTTTCAATTATCTTAATAGCTATAAAAATATTGGTAGTTTAAATTTTGGTTTATTTCAAAGGTTTCAATTATAAAATCATGCCATCGTATTTTATTTTGAATTTATTATCATTAAAATATCATTTTTAATACTTTTCTTAGTCTGTTCATTTGCACGGACGGTTGCACTGCCTGACATTTTGGGAGTTTGAGATGCTAAAAAATAAAATAATATTTATTTGAATGAACTGAAAATGTATTCAAACTAAATAGGTCTCATAGAATAAAGTGATAAATGTCATGATTGATCAAATTATTTGAAAATGAAATAATGGACTCGGGACACAGAAATATACATGTCATGTCATTGACCCTAATGTATTTTGATCTCTCCAGGGAAAGACGACGATGTGGCAACGTTTATTCGCCTGAGGAGAGGGAAGGACCACCTCTTCTCAGGCAAGCACTTCGCCTCTGCAGCTGGATGGGAGTGAGTTATGTCAAATTCTTGTGAAGGAGTATCTTATTTTGATGTGTATTCATAACAAAAGTAAAATTACTATCTTTTGACTAAAATGCCATCTATCATCATTGTTAATGATACTGATAGATTAATTTGTTGTTTTTCAATATACTTGTTACTTGTTATTACATTTTGTAGAGCTGTGTTGAAAGAGATGGGCCTTGCTGGAGTGCTGAGTCCTGCCAGAGCTGCCAAAAAGTGGGAGAATTTGAAAAAGACCTACAAGGTTTGGATTAATTGTATTTAACTATAGTCCTAGATAATGAAAGCATAGATGAAAGATCACAGTGACTGTTCTCTTTGAGTATTTTCTTTGCTGTATTTAGCATTTGAAATGAACACTACATGAATTGTGCACTACAAATATTTTATATAAATTGCAGTGTGTGCAGGTGCTCAGGAGGCCACCAACAGGCAGTGGCACTGAATCAGGGGAGCCCACTGCTGGTTCATGGAAGTGGTTCTCCCTCATGGATGAGGCAATAGGTGGTAGGCCATCAATTCAGCCCCCATGCCTCAGCCTGGGGGGAGAACCCTTCCATGGCTGAATCAGCATCCCCTGATTCACTGCCATCTGAGCCTGAGACAGAGAGTCAGGCTCCAGAGCTGCCAGGGACTGCTTCAGGGGCAGAGGAGAGGGCAAGGCGAGACGAGGCCAGGGAGGAGAGGCTCCTAAATTTATTGGAAAAGATTGTTGAAAAAATGTAAAGAATCTGGAAAAAAAAGAAATTTGTTTGTCATCAATAATAAAATTATTTAAAAATTGATGAGCACTGACTGATGAGAATTAATATCTACAAAGCAAATTCTAACATATCAACATTTCGTAAACTTTACAATGGGTTTAACAATGTTATGGAGACATTACAGATCAAAGGTTATATTGTTAATAACTAAATGAAACTATTTACATGGAATGAAACTTGAACCAAAAAAAGTGTGTGAATGAGTTTTAACTTAAATGTCTCTCCTTAATAATAGTCATGGTCATGAAGAGCAGCAGCGATGTGCCCACGCAGCTGTTCCCCACACTGCAAGTCTGGCTGAAGTTGACCACCTCTGTCATCTGGCCCCAGCCTCTCTTCCACAGACTCAAGTGTGTCACCATCTCTGAGGCAGAAGTTGTGCAAAATGGCACAACAATCAGTGACCTTCACTGCAAAAGCAGGGCGCACTTCCAGAGCCTTGAAAAATATCGATCGCCACCTGGTCTTCATAATGCCAAATAAACTTTTGATGACAGAACGGGCCTTTGCGTGGTGCCTGTTGAACCGTGCTGCCACTGCACTTCTCACTGGCTCCCTGTAAGCTGTTATGAATGTGATGGGTTGTGACATACAGGGATATCCACCATCCCCTAGAATACAATAGCCTTCAGGTGGGTACAGTCTCTGGACATACAAAGGGCTATTTTTAAGAACCCTGGCATCATGGACCGAGCCAGGGTAACCAAAAACTGACACTGGTTGTCACACACTGCTTGCATCTGCACAGAATAAAACAATTTCCTTAAAATAGCACTGAGCATCTGCACTTTGGGACTTGATTCTTACATGACAGCCATCAATGCTGCCCATAACCCTGGAGAATGCTGCAGATCCAGCTAGACGTTCAAAGCCAGCACCAGTGCTTTGAAGCTCATCAGGTGGTGGAAAACGCTCTTGAGACGACACGGTAAGAAGTCACACTTGCCAGCCAAAACAGGAACACTAGAACCTCTAGTGCATGACCCCAGCCATGGTCAAATGGAGAGCGGAGGATGTGGACGAGATGGGCTACTGTGGGTCTGGAGAGGCGGAAATCTGGTCAAAGGTCACTTTGGCCATCAAAGTATAAGGCCAAGAGAGGAACTTGGCGGTTCAGTGCACAATACTGAGATGGTCGTTCACGCTGTAAATAAAGATGTTTAAACTGATAACACGGTGCCATGAAATGAAATATGTGACTAAAAGCTATGTGACAATACAGTCACACTCTGTTGTAATAGTTTACTATATGTGATGTGAAAACAAAACTGCTGTGCCTAAGTTTCCCTAGGAGGGGGTGTAGTCTGACGCTATGAGAGTTAATTGTTCCCACTGAGAATTCAGAAATGATGTACATCTATTGTAAATATAAATGTAAAGGCCCAGCATCATCTTCACCTTTTCACTTACAATTTGACGTCTTGCTAGTATAGCAAGAGCAGCACGTCTCAGTCTCAGTCTTGTAATTCTGTTTCTTCTCCTAATCAAAAGTATTTGAATAATTGTGAGAACAAACAAAGAGAGGTTGATATTGGGTGGCATTTCCACAGAGCTCTAACAGCTGTTTTATAAAGAGGGTATATTTTCGAAGTATTTTCGATGGAGTAGGTCTATTGTTTGTTTTTCCTTATGACGACAGGCACGAGACAAATCCATGAGTTGTGGCGCGAAAATAATATGTTTAATGTGAGCAGAGCATCACAACACAGACGACCACAAAGTATTTATTAATGTTTTGGTATAAATTTATTCATTTGGGAAAATACGCTCAGTATAATATCATGTATTATTATTATTTATTATTATTAATATCTCAAAAATACATGCCAGTATTTATTATGGATGATCCACCAGCCGACGTTGATCTGGCACGTTATAATTGTGCGACAGCGATGATGTAATTAACGGCGCCGAGAAAATAAAATAACCCGTGAGGTGTCCGAAAGTGCTTTTTCATTTTGCCAACGAGCTCACTATATAGTCCTCTACTACCTACTCCCTACATAGTGAGTAGGGAGGAGTGAATGAGTGAATGATTTCGGACACAGCCTGTATCTGGCTAGCTAATTGTATACTGGACAGGCTGTAACTTACATTTGTAAGCTAGGTAGGTAACTGCATTCAGGTTGCAAGCCTGTTGAACTTGCATTACATTTTTTAAAAGACGAAGCAGGAGTGGAGGCTGAATCAAAATTTCCAACCATGTGGGACAATAAAGCGATCTTGATCTTGATATACTTATATAAAGCAGCTTGTTTTAGGTCATCATTATATAATTTACTTTAATTTAAAAATTTAATCTTGACAGACAACCTTGAATAATATGCTAGTATGAACCAGTAGTAATCCATCACTGTATCCATACATTGCAGTATATAAATAAACTTAATTTGCTTCCAAGCTGTTGTTATTTTGATGGCCTGCTAGTTGTACTGTATACTAGCTGTGTTTTTGTGAACACACACACACAAAAGATGAAGGAAGACTAACATGTTGTTTCCTCTCAGAAAAAGAGAAGAACTTTGAAATGCATCTGCGTTGGTAAGTACAAGAAAGTGAAATTGTTAATAGAATTTTAAAAAGAACATAAGAAAACAAGAAAAATAACAATGTCTGCACAGTACACAGCGCTGTGTGTACTGTGCTGTAAAGATTATTGCATATCCTAAAGTCAAGTGGCAGTAACACAGCCAGTAGTAGCACACAACTCACACTAAAATATACATTTGACTTAAATTCCTGGAGTCTTGAATGACTTTGATAATCAATAAGGAAATAAATACCCTGAAAAGTACTGAGCTGTAAGGTTGGTTTTCAGAAGTGAACTGAAAATCTCTCTCTCCTCCCCCCCCACCCTCCTTCCACTCCTGCAGACTGTTGGAGACTCCCAGGTGACTCTGACGTGTAAGTTCATACACATGAATTATGATTTTGTTATCACTGAACTTATATTTCATGGCTTTACAGTTTAGAATGACCTGCTGCCTCATGTGTCACCCCAATAACGGGAATGGCATAATATTAAAGAAGTAAAGAGGCCATTTCATTGTGCCGTTCAAACATTGTTAAGCCATTTACAAAACACATGTTTTGACATCACTGACTGGGTGTTGCCAGAGGTAGAACCGCAGGTAGGTACAGTAATAGGCATTACATTTTTTACTAATATTATTTTAGTATTATTAGTAATTTTTAGTGTTGAAGTGACACTAGGCACAAATCCGAGACTTTGATAAGAAATGAGGAAATAAATGACTCCTTGACACTCAACAGTAAGTTCACACACATGAATGAAAATTCTGCTATGACCTGTGCTGCCTTGGCACCATAAGATTAGGCAGTTATCTGAATTAACACAGCGTATGATGAAGTCGGTGAATACAGAGAGACATCTACTAAAGTCGTAGTGAAACAATGACACCGATAAAACAGCCCCACTTAGTCCATTACACAAATGTTAATAAGGGAATATTCATAGAGGTATTTGTTTAAAAAAAATAAAATAAAAAATATATATACATTTTCAAAGCAAACACCTTTAATTTGACTTAATTTAAAAGGAGTTTATTTCTGAATCATCTGTCTAATGTATGTTTCCATTGTGTCTTACAGGTGTGCTGCTCTCCAGCTCCTCTCCATCTCCATCTCCCTCTACATCTCATCTACCCACTCATCCCTTAATAATCGGTTTTCTATCTCTCCTGTCCCATCTATTACATTTATCTGAATATTGGTTTTTCTATCTCTATCCCTCTAATTATATCCCTGTAAGCTCTATCTACAAACTGGCAACAAACTACCCTATGGTTCATGGTTCATAGAATTAACCCCCCGAATATATTTGGTTCATGGTTCCTTCATTCCTACAGATTACTGGTATCTGTATTTGGTTCTCAAGGTTACTGGTACCTTATCAATCTTTTTTGGGTCTGTGAGTCTCTCTGCTTGCACTTTTCTGTCTCTCTCTCACACTTGATTTGATCTTTGAAATTGGCAATAACCTAATTGTTCACATTGTCCATGTATATATATTCTATTTGGAAAGAAAAATGTAACTGAATTATTAAGAAGAGTCTTTTTACAAAATTGGTTTGGACATTACATTGAACAAAACAAATTATTTCGTTCTAATTGAAAAAAACACTCATCACTAACATTGGACTGTAAAGAGAAAGCTGTAATTCATTTGACTCTTGTACATACTAAATACATAATTTGTTGAAACAAAGTGCATAATTAAAGATAACACTTTGTTCTTGTGAAACACTATACATAAGAAATAATTGGAGTGAAAATCCATATTTATACTAGAAAAGAACTGTAGTCGTTCCTGAACTTTGTTGTTGTGGAGCTCTGTAGGTTTGTACCCAAAGGTTTGTTTTGATTACAGATATCTTCACACTTTTGTTTACTGGACTAGTGTAAAAGTAATACCACTACATACATTGTATTAATTATTATTTAGTTAAATTATTATTTGTACACACTCACTGTTTCAATCATTCAGTGTATATAAGTTTTGTGTTGTTGTTTAACCTAACCAGACCCAACGTTCTTCAGCTACCAGAAGCTCTCATCTGTCCTCAGACTGCCACAACAACTGTGTTCCTGAATTTGAATATAAACCTTGATATATACACTTAATATTTATCAAACACTAAAAATACTACTACTGTAGCATTAAGTTATTCTCTGCTGGTAAGTGCAAACAGTTGAGGATCAGGACAGGTCATAGGTGATATATGAGTACTGGTTGTGTATCGGAGTATTAGTGAAAAATATTTAAATTGTATATTTTTCTGTGGTGGGAATTTAAGTGTTGACATATTATAAATAGCATTGGTATTAACATAATTTATTCGTTCTAGTGTGTCAGCCTTAAATTGTTATAACATTCTAGTTTTTACACTGTACTGTGCCCTGAGTAAGTAGGTATATATTGAGGCATTTTGAAATCTATAAGAACTGCAGCAAGTCTTAGTACAGTTTTAATTCACCAGTCCCAAGTGCATTGGATTGCTAGCAAAACATTTGAAAAGCTTTATTGAAATATAGGTGGATTGAAATCGTCAATAGCAGTGGAATTAGCACAATTTATCTTCTATAGTGTGTCAGTGCTAAATTTCACTTTTTACACTGATACACAGATTTGACAAAGCTTTTTTTGAGAATTTTTTTTACATAGTAAATACAATCTGTTCCTTTTGTGTACAATTAGAAACCTGTAGGAACTGAAATCTACATACACAACAGTCCTTAAGAGTACTAGAACAATTTCTATACAGAGGGTTCATCCATCTTGCAGTCATTATTGAGTTTGATTTGTAATTTAATCTCTATAGCCATTTTGAAACCAATTATATCAAAAGTTATTTTATTATTGAAATTGAATAGAAAAACACCTGTACCTTCCTTATTATTTATTAAATACATTTTTGTTTGCAAATTATAATAAAAATTAATTAAAAATTAATCTTGTAAATTTCTAAATACGTAATTTGTTGTAACAAAGTGCCTAATTAAAGATAACACTGTTCTTGTGAAACACTGTACATAAGAATAGAATTGAGGCTGTCACTGAATTTGACATTCAAATCATTTGTAACACAAAAATATACAAATACAACAGTGTGTCAGTAAAGTTAAATTTGAGCATTAATACAGATCTCGTGATAGTGTTAAGTTTTACCTTAAATATATTTCCACAGGCTTGACAAGGATTTTCTGGAAAAAAACATTTGTTTGGTCATTGTTAATAGTCTGTTCCTGTAGTAAATAATTATAAATTGAATAGTTTTGAAGCCTATAAACTCTTCTGTCTTAATTTAGCATTCCTAAGTGCTTTTGATTGATTACTAAAAGCAGACACAGGTTTCATCTATCTTCTGATCCTTTTATGTTAACAGTAATCTTTTATCAATATTGTGTTTAATATCGTGGGTTTGTGTACAATAAAAGTAAAACATTTGTGGTTTTGGAGCACAACAACAATGCCAAGGAAGAGTAAGAAGTCCCAAGCTGCAAGCCTGCGCTGGCAGAGGTCGAATGAGATTCACCATGCAACAACAACTGAACAAGCAGAATGTGTTGGTCCTGAGAGCAGTGGAGAAGTAAAGATGTCTGCAGTGTCTCATGCTGAAAGTGTGAAACGGAGGTCAACGTGATGTATCATGTGTACCACAGCTTTCTTATGCAGACGTTGTAAAGAGGGGATGTCAAAGTAATGCTCCATATGTAGGGCCTTCTCATGCTCACCAGGTAAACCACAGAGGTCAAAGTGATGCGTCACGTGTACCACAGCTTTCTTATGCAGACGTTGTAAAGAGGGGATGTCACAGTAATGCTCCATATGTAGGGCTTTCTCATGCTCATCAGGTAAACCACAGAGGTCAAAGTGTGCCATGTGTAAATCTGGGAGATCAGCCTTCTGTACATCATGTCTGTGCATCCCGCAGCCACACTTCTATTAAATATGGCAAATCCAGAAATCAGCAATGTACCTGTAACTCACTAACCTTTCTTGCATTCCTTCATGAGAATGAAAACATCACCAGAGCAGACCTTGACCTTGTTTTGGATAAAGGTAATGTGATGTATGAAGAGGCCAGGAAAAGGGTCCCTAAACACATCCATTTGACTACCGATGAGCTACCTGATGAAGTTCCTGCACGCAGATACATACATTATGTGGACATGACACAACTCTCCAGATATGGCACATTGGGAGAACCTTTACCTGGAGCTGTAGATAGCTTTCTGGACCTTGAGGCAGGACTGAGCTGCTTATTATCAGATGTGCAGTATGCATTGCTGCTGATAACACAGTTGTGTATTGCAGTGTTCAGAACCAGGTCAGGCAGATATGGTTTCTTTGATCCACACTCCAGAGCAGCCAAGGGTTTGTCCCTACCCCTGGGTTCACGCTCTCCTGGTACTGCTGTCATGCTGACATTCACACATCTCAGTGATATGATTGACAGGCTCCTGAAGTATCACAGGATGTTGGGCACACAATCCTCCTGTAACTAGGAGTTGAAGCCTGTGGAGTTTTACAATGTGAACACAGCCAACCTAAGTGATGCTATCCCAGACACAGAGAGTCTGCCTACAACTCACACTGCCGCTGTATCAACCACTCTGTTGGCTGATGCTCCTCAAAATGAGTCAAACCTAAGTGCTCCAAAGGTAAACACTGATAGTATCCACTGATATGGAAACTGAACCAGAACCAGTGAGCCAGCTCAGCTTGAATTCTGACACATCACATGATGCTTTGCAGAATGAGTCAAGCCTAAGTGCTCCAAAGGTAAACACTGTTGTTACTGATCTCTCTGATAACATTTTACATGAAGTATCCACTGATATGGAAACTGAACCAGAACCATCAAGCCAAACAAACACTGATGTCTCTGATAACACTTCTATGTCATCTGTGAGACAACAAGATACCCAAACTGAACCATCAAGCCAATACAGCTTGAATTCTCTCACATCACATGACGCTCCTCACAGTGAATCAAACTCATCTGCTACATTGACAAATCCTGTTTCCAGTGATAATGTCTTGGATGACATCTCCTGTAAATCGTCAAAGCTTAGTAAAAAGGAAAGGAGAAAATTGAAGAGGAGACTGTTGCTCGCTGAAAAGGTATCACAAAGAAAGGAGAATCAAAAGGAAAGAAAGGGAAAAGTGTGCTTTGAATGAAATATATAAAGCAAAGAAAAAATCTTACTCAAGCAGGAAATATTCTAATGAAGATCTCAGACAAGGAAAATGAGACTACGTTACCAACTGCTATCAAAACAGTTCTGAATTATGACGAAAGAAAAGAACTAATATAACAACGCAATATAGAGAAAATGTCGACTTCAGACTAAGGCACAAACAATATATGAAAAACTGTTACAGAGACAAAGCTGAATATAAACAGAAAAAACAACAATACATTAGCAACCGCTACAAAGACTATGTTGAATTCAGACAGAGCCAAAAACGGTACATTACCAACCGATACAAAGAAAATGTTGAATTCAGACAGAGCCAAAAATGGTACATTACCAACCGATACAAAGAAAATGTTGAATTCAGACAGAGCCAAAAACTTGTACATTACCAACCGATACAAAGAAAATGTTGAATTCAGACAGAGCCAAAAATGATACATTACCAACCGATACAAAGAAAATGTTGAATTCAGAAAGAGCCAAAAATGATAAATTACCAACCGATACAAAGAAAATGTTGAATTCAGACAGAGCCAAAAACATTACATTACCAACCGATACAAAGAAAATGTTGAATTCAGAGAGAGGCAGCAATCTTATATCACTCAGCATTATGCACATGACCAAGCATTCAGGGTTAGACACAGACATCCGATGAGACAACTAATGCGAGATAGGAATAAAAACAATCTTGCATTTAGGAGTATGCATAAAATGAGAGAGATGTGCAACGAAAATAAAAAGGAAATACAGACGGATAAATAGACCAGCATGTGAGAGTGACAACTCTTTGATCAAAGAGGCCATATCGGTTTTCAGATCACAAATAAAGGCCGGTCCCACTTATGTGTGCACTGTCTGTCATAAGGCATCATTTCCAAATCGAGTACAACCTTGCACAAGGTCAAATTACATCAAAAATCCAGATGTGGTTGCAGCTTGCCTGACAGGAAAGTATGTTCATGTTTGTGACGATGACTGCAGAAATGAACAGTGCAAGGTGCCTGATGAGAGAAGGAGAGAGTGGATTTGTTACACCTGCCATAGTCATCTTAAGAATGGAGCCATGCCAACCCTCGCTGTCGCTAACAATATGGAGCTTGCTGACATTCCACCTGAACTTTGTGATCTCAACATATTGGGGAGACATCTCATAGCCAAGTGCATAACATTTGCCAAAATCATTCCTCTTCCCAAAGGCCNGCTCTACCCAGACTGAGAAGTGAGTCTCAGGTCATGAGAGTAAAACTGAAGAGACGATTGTGTTACAGAGGTCATCAGCTGTTCCAGACTGTTACCTGGTCTAAACTGGTGCAGGCGCTGCATAAACTGAAACACATTCATCCACAGTATGGGGACATAACCATCAGAGATGAGGCTGAGTTATGTGACCCAACACTTCCTGATGAGGAAGATGATGATGATGATGATGTGGGTGAAAACATGGAGGATGATGATTATGATGAAGGTGATTTGATGGAAATTGACAGGTGTGAGAGTAATACACTGTATGAGGCAGAAAATGATCCTGAAAATGAGCAACCAAATGATGACATGCTGCTTTGTGATGACAGTCTGCCACAGGAGCAGAGAGATGATCCAGAACAGGAAGGTGACATGCCTAATGATGGTCTTGCTCTAGAATCATGTCTTCAGCCACGTGATGTTTCAGAGGAGATATTGCGTTTTAGTGAATCTACTCTGTTGCCCCAGCAGAACGAAATAGTCCAGTCAGCTTTTTCAGAACACCTAAACTGGAGGCCATGGCTTTCCCTGTTCAGTTTCCCTCTGGTCAAAACACACTGGATGAAAAGAGACCTATTAAATTAACACCCAGTAATTATTTCAAAACAAGGCTTTTCGGTGTGGATGATCGGTTTGCCAGAGACAAAAACTACTTGTTCTTTGCACAGTTTGTGACCGAAGTATATTTGGCCACTTCCAGCATGACAATACAGTTACGTAAAGGGAAACCTTTCACCAGAGGCGGACACAAAATAACATCAGGAATGTTGCAAGACAGACGCAAGGTTGAGAGACTGGTGCGAAATAAAGATGCAGTCAGATTCATGCAGCCGCTGAGAGGAACACCAGCCTATTGGGAGAAAACAACAAGAGATCTTTTTGCCATGATCAGACAGTTAGGAACTCCTACATTCTTTTGTACGTTTTCTGCAGCTGAATGCGTTGGCCTGAGGTGATTGAGGCAATAAAAAGTCAGCAGGGTGAGGAAGTTAATTTTGATGAGCTCGACTGGTCCACAAAGTGTGACATATTGCGAAGCAATCCTGTGACAACAATGCGCATGTTTGATAAACTGTCTCCCCCACCTTTACCACTCAGCCCCTGTCTCAGTTTTCCCCTGTGTCTCCAGTTGAGCTATCAAACCTCATGGCAGGAATGAGAAGCTCCACCTCTGTCCTGGATCCCATGCCATCCAACCCAGATATATGCAAACCCAGAAAGACGTCTCCCAGCTATCTCCCCACTCATCACTGAAATCATCAACTCCTCCTTCAGCTCTGGTTCAGTTCCTCAAACACTCAAGCTGGCAGCTGTCACCCCCATCCCCAAAAAACCTGGACTCAATCCTGATACCATGAGCAATTTCCGGCCCACCTCTAATCTTCCCTTTCTGTCAAAAATACTGGAACGTGCTGTCGCCTCCCAACTCAAAGCCCACCTCAACTCCAATGACCTGGTCGAACCATTTCAATCTGGTTTCCACTCACAACACAGCACAGAAACAGCCCTCCTCAAAGTCACCAACAACCTCCTCCTCTCCTCTGACTCTGGCCACCTCAGCATTCTCATCCTCCTCGACCTCACTGCAGCATTTGACACCATCAACCACACCATTCTTCTTTCCTGCCTTGAATCCTCCCTCAACATCACCACTACTGCCCTCTCCTGGCTAAAATCATACCTCACAAACAGACAACAATTCATCAGCATCAACAACTGCACTTCCTCCACCGCTCCTCTGTCNAACAAGTTGATTCACACAACTCTGCAACATTGGCTCTGCTCCATTCTCATGTCACCAACATTGATGCAGATGAGGACCCACACTCTGGAAGAATGACACGACAAGCCACACCATTTAAAGGAGGTAAAAATGAGTTACCACATACACTAAACATTGCTGAGGGTGCTCGTGTCATGCTCACCAGAAACATAGACATGTCTCAAGGACTGGTGAATGGATCGTTTGCTACACTAGTCAAGGTGCCAACCTCTGAACAACATGGTTTTGCACATGTCACTATGCTTGGGCTCAAGATGGATGATGAAACAGCTGGAAGGAATTACCATAATAGAGCACCAGGAGGACCTGACAATCTAGTGTACGTTGAGAGAGCAGAGGAGAATCTGAAACAGAAAGGAGTGGTACGCAGACAGTTTCCTATCAAACTTGCCTTTGCCTGTACAATACATAAGGTTCAAGGTATGACAAGGACATCAGCTGCAGTCTCACTAAAACACATTTTTGAACCTGGCATGGCTTATGTGGCTGTCAGTAGAGTGACCTCTCTCAGTGGACTGCACCTACTGGATATGGATGAGAGAAAAATATATGCCAACCCAGAAATCACTGGAGCCCGAGAGACCATGAGACAAGTCAACTTGGACCACATGATGCCTCTTCTTCATATCAAACAAACGTTGAACAGATATGACATTCTGACCATTGTTCACCATAACACAGAAGGGTTGCCATCTCATGTCAACGACATCAAGAGCCATCATGAACTGTGTCTCACAGACGTTTTGTGTCTCACAGAAACTCACCTACAAGGCTCCTTTGTTGCAGACAGCCTCCATTTAGAGGGCTACAATATGTTCAAATGCAACAGACACCTGTCTTACACAAATGTTCCTCAAATGGCCAACAGAGGTGGTGGTGGAGTTGCTGTATATGTGAAAAAACACTTTCAAGTGCTTGAAAAACAGTATGTACATAATGTAACTGACCTTGAGTTTTTGGCTCTGAAGGTTGTAGCCCCAGTGAGTGCATTGATTGCAGCTGTATACAGACCTCCAGACTACAGTGTGAGTTCATTCCTGTCAAACCTGGGAAGCCTTTTGGACTCATTGGAGATCATGGATTGTCACCCCATCATTGTCTGTGGCGACTTCAACAAGAATCTCTTATCCAATGCAAGTAAGCCGATACTGGAGCTGTTTCAGTCCAGGGGATATGCACAACTCATCACTGCTGCAACCACAGAGAAGAACGTACTGCTGGACCTCATTTTCATCTCTCGACCACAGCAATATCTCCACTCTGGTGTAATGAATGCAGAGGTTAAGAAAATAGTTTATTCAAACTTTGTGCAAAAAAAGGTACAGCATAACAGTTTGTTTTAACAAAACATGCCACAAAGTATAGACTAATCAAGAAGAACAAAAGTGAGTGATAGGTGTACTAATAACAGTTTGAGACTAGACTAAATTATTGAAAGGTGCAATGATAAAATCAAAAAGAGTATATTGTGATGACTGTGTTTACTGAGAATGACGTAGAGAATGTGACAGACCACTTACTTAAATTACAAATATAATAGTCCAGTTATCCAGAGTAGGGGTATCCTCTGTGCAGCCTGGCGTCAACACCTCGCCAGGCTGACCCAGTGAAGGGGGGTGGAACAGAGGATCCCCAACTCAAAACTTGTTTTGACTGCTGTAATGTGCCTTAGAAAAACTGACCTGCAAAGCTTTTTTGTTGCTGAGAGAATAACACACTGCTGGACCCCATTTTAATGTCTCGACCACATTAATATCTCCATTCTGGTACGGCTATAACATATCAGTTGTCACAATCATGTTTTTTGTTTAAGTTCCTCCATCAGCAGTTTGATGCTTCGCCACGTCCACGTCATTCAATGATCAACAACGATTAGCACAACTTTTCATCATGAAGGTCTTCAGATGGCACTGCCCAAAATTTGAAGTTGATCTGATGAATTCTCTAGGAGGAGTTCGTTAAAGTATGACCCCCATAAATGGCCAAAAATACGCCAAAATTTGACATTGAATTCAAAATGGCTTTAGCTCATGGCACAAACTTTTTTTTAAGTCTTGGGATGTTACATGTGCCTACCAAATTTTGTATATCTAGGAAAATCGTACGGCGAGGGCTACTTAGTTGAAATTTTGTAGGGGGCGCTATTGAGCCAATTTTCCACACCCAATTCTGAGAACCATAGCAGATTTTTATCGCTTGTGTGCCAAGTTTCGTGCATTTTTGAGCATCATTAGCCCCTGATTAATTTTCTAGGAGGAGTTCGTTAAAGTATGGAACATGTAAATCGCCAAAAATGACCACAAAATTCAAAATGGCCGACTTCCTGTTGGGTTTAAGGCATGGCTGCAAGAGGCTTTTTTGTACGTCTGGAGATGATACATATGCCTACCAAATTTCAGCCATGTAGGTGAACCTAAGCGGTTGGTTTTCGACTGCAGGAGGCGCTGTTGAGCCAATTTGCCACACCCAAGCGTGAGACCCATATCAGATCGCAATTTTCGCCACTTCTGATGTGCACGCCAAGTTTGCTGCGTTTTGGAGCATGCCTTGCCCCTCAAAAATGCGCTCAATGACTAAAAAAAATAAAAAAATAAAAAAATAAATAATAATAATTATAATAATAACTCCTTGCAATTCAATAGGGACGCAGCATTGAACGGGCTCTCGTAGCCTCGTGCACGTCGGGGGGAGAGACTGCCACGGTGTCCTCACAGGAGGCCAGTCGACATGGCTTTGAATTTTAGTGAGCGCTAGACACTGCCTGAATTGATCTGATCAATTCTGTAGGAGGAGTTCGTTAATATATGGAGCCTGTAAATGGTTTCGTGGTGAAACATGGAAATTTGATGTGTCGCCACGCCCACGCCGTTCAATCAATGATCTACAACGATTAGCACTACTTTTCATCACAAAGGTCTTTAGATTGCACTGCCAAGCTTTGAAAATGATCTGATCAATTCTGTAGGAGGAGTTCGTTAATGTATAGAGCCTGTAAATGGTTTTGTGGCGAAACATGGAGTAGTACGTTATAATATAGCGCTTGTAACTTCCTGTCGCCAGTAGGTGGCACTATGACTATGACTCAATTTTGGCATGTCGATGTCTTCAGGCCTGGACTCTTGTCGAGCATGTGAAATTTGGGGTAGATTTGACCCTGTACAGCCGAGTTACAACACCCTGTAGTTTCATAGTGAGACATCGAAATTCGCCGCGCCGCCACGGTAACACCGTTTGATGAATACTCACAATCTTCATAA